>JARQOC010000003.1:813944538-814164943 GCA_033576535.1 Allobates femoralis
TGGTATCCCGCCCCCCGGGTCACCCCCCCGTTCCTCGACCTTTTTTTACTCCGTTTTGGCCCCGCATTTATGTCCTCAGATTTCCCAAACCCCTTTTTCTGGGAGATTTTAAAACTTTCCCCTTTAAAAAAAGCCCCATCTCCCCACCCGCTTTCCCGCTCCTATTTTTAACTACCTCCTTGGCCTATCACAGCTCTAAACCCTCTGAGCGCACGAAAAGAGCCATATATAACAGGATGGTGGACACTTAAATTAGGATGGGAGACCTGTATACCAGGATGGGGGACATATATACCAGGATGATGAACATATACACCAGGATGGGGGACTATCCATAACAGGATGGGGACATATATACCAGAATGGGAACATATATACCAGGATGGGGGACATATATACCAGGATGGGGGACATACCTCAACTCCTCTCCCACCACACATAGAAACCCCACTAACCTCATTACCATCACTTGCACTCCTTCATCCCCCTCTTTTAACTGCGCTCTCTGGAATCCACGATCTGTATGCAACAAACTTCCTTTCATTCACAATTACTTCCTTACCAACTCTCTAAACCTACTGGCCCTCACAGAAACCTGGATCCAGGATTCAGACACTGCTTCCCCGCCTGCTATTTCTCACGGCGGCCTACACTTCTCTCACTCCCCTAGACCTGGGAACAGACGTGGCGGTGGAGTTGGCCTCCTCCTGTCCCCACAATGTACTTTCCAGGTCATTCCCCCAGCCCCATCACTCTCATTCCCTTCTTTGAGGTCCATACCATTAGGCGATTCCATCCCCTCCACCTCAAAGTAGCAGTGGTATACCGCCCCCCAGGGTCACCCACCCAGTTCCTCGACCATTACTCCGCTTGGCTCCCGCATTTCATGTCCTCAGATTTACCAACCCTTATTCTGGAGACTTTAACATTCCCATAAACAGCCCCATCTCCCCATCCGCATCCCAGCTCCTATCTTTAACTACCTCTCTTGGCCTATCACAGCTCTCAACCTCTGAGACGCACGAAAACGGTAACACCCTTGACCTGGTCTTTACCCAGCTCTGCTCATCCTCCCCCTTGGATAACTCATCTCTACTCTCTGACCACAACATTCTCTCCTTCTCACTCACTAACCCTCGGCCAACACAGCCCAATCCTACCTATCACACATCCAGAAATCTACAGCCCATTAACCCTCAAGCACTCACAGACTCCCTCATCTCATCTCTGTCCCCAATCTCTTCAATCTCCTGTCCAGATCAGGCAGTAAATCACTACAATGACTCTCTCAGAAGCTCCCTGGACCAAGTAACGCCCCTCACCCTCAGAACCTCCAAACAGAGAACAAAACAGCCCTGGCTCACACCACAAACTCGATTCCTCCAGCGATGCTCCAGGAGTGCTGAACGTCTATGGAGGAAAACTCGCTCACCAGGAGACTTTATCCACTATAAATTCATGCTAAAAACCTACAACTCTGCCCTTCACCTTGCCAAACAGACCTACTTCACCACCCTGGTCTCCTCACTATCCAACAATCCAAAAAAACTCTTTGACACCTTTCACTCTCTCCTCAGTCCTAAAGTGCAGGCCCCCATCACTGACCTCTGTGCTGATGACCTGGCTTCTTACTTTATGGAGAAAATAGACAACATCCGCCAGGAAATCAGCTCTCAGCCTCCAAGCGCTGCCACCCCCATTCTTCCCCACATGTCCTCCAGTTCACTCTCCACATTTGACCCAGTCACAGAAGAAGAAGTCTCCAGGCTCCTTTCTTCCTCTCGTCCCACCACATGCACTACTGACCCCATTCCCTCACACCTGCTCCAGTCCCTCTCCCCAGTCGTCACTACTCATCTAACCAAAATCTTCAATCTCTCCCTCTCTTCTGGCATCTTCCCCTCCTCCTTCAAACACTCGATCATTACTCCATTATTAAAGAAAACCACTCTCGACCCAACCTGCACAAATAACTACAGACCAGTCTCCAATCTCCCCTTCATCTCTAAACTCTTGGAGCGCCTGTTCTACTTCCGCCTCACCCGTTACCTCTCCGCTCACTCTCTTCTAGATCCATTACAGTCTGGTTTCCGCCCCCTTCACTCTACAGAAACTGCCCTCATCAAAGTGACCAATGACCTGACAGCAAAACGTAATGGTGACCACTCTCTGCTTATTCTCCTTGATCTCTCTGCAGCTTTTGACACTGTCGACCATCAACTCCTACTCTCTATGCTGCACTCCATTGGCACAAAGGACACTGCTCTCTCCTGGCTCTCCTCCTATCTTTCTGACCGCTCTTTCAGTGTATCTTTTGCTGGCTCCACTTCTTCCCCTCTTCCCCTCACTATTGGGGTCCCTCAGGGTTTCGTCCTTGGCCCTCTCCTCTTCTCTCTCTACATGGCCCCGATTGGACAGACCATCAGCAGATTTGGCTTTCAGTACCATCTTTATGCTGATGACACACAACTATACACTTCAGCCCCTGACCTTACCCCTGCGGTATTAAAGAACACCAATGACTGTCTAGCTGCAGTTTCCAACATCATGTCCACTCTCTATTTGAAACTAAACCTTTCCAAAACTGAACTTCTTCTGCTCCCGCCCTCCACTAACCTCCCTAAATTGGACATCTCTCTCTCAGTTTGCGGCACCACGATAACGCCTAGGCAGCAGGCTCGCTGTCTGGGTGTTATGTTTGACACCGATCTCTCCTTCTCCTCCCACACACAATGTCTCGACCGCTCCTGTCGCTTACACCTGAAGAATATCTCTAGAGTCCGCCCCTTTCTCACCCTGGAAACAACAAAAACCCTCACCGTGGCCCTAATTCATTCCCGCCTTGACTATTGCAATTCTCTATTAAGTGGCCTCCCCCTCACCAGACTTTCTCCTCTCCAGTCCATCCTTAATGCAGCAGCCAGGATCACCCATCTGGCCAATCGTTACTCAGATGCCTCTGCTCTGTGCCAGTCATTGCACTGGCTGCCCGTATACTACAGGATCAAATTCAAATTGCTTGTTCTCACCCACAAAGCTCTTCACAGTGCAGCATCCCCTACCTCTCCTCCCTCATCTCTGTCTATCACCCCACCCGCTCTCTACGTTCCTCATATGACCTTCAACTAACATCTGTACTAATCCGATCCTCCCACTCCCGGCTCCAAGACTTCTCCAGAGCTGCACTAAACCTCTGGAATGCTTTACCCCAAGAAATCAGGACTATCCACAACTTGCATGGCTTCAGACGATCCCTAAAAACGTATCTTTTTAAGGCGGCCTATCATACTCCCTAATAGAAGTCCATTGTACTGTAGACAGTGAATGGGCTATCCCTCTGGACATTACTCTTCTACAAACTCCACAAACCAAAAAGGTCTACACAGACTGTATAATGACCATCCATGTAAGCTTAGTCCTACGCCCCATTTCCTCAAGATGCCTGGACCATCAGTGCAATAAGCCCCTGTACCTTGTGCAACCCCTATCCCGTTGTAGATTGTAAGCTCTTTTGAGCAGGGTCACCTTCATTTCTTGCTTTATTTATTGTATTTTTTTTTTCACATTGATTCTATGCCTATTTTTTTGTATCCAATTATTGTACTTTATTTGTTCTCTACTCTAATTACTTACTGTATATTTTCTGTACTCAAACCCTACATTGTAAAGCGCTGCGGAATATGTTGGCGCTATATAAATAAAGCTTTATTATTATTATTATTATTATATATACCAGGATGAGGGGGTTATATCCCAGTGTGAGGAATATATATACTAGGATAGGATGATGGACATATATACTGATTGTAAGGCAGACACTGGCATTATAAGATGTACCCCATTTAATATTAAAAAATATTTTTTTTCTCTTTTCCTTCATAAAATTTGGGGTGCATCTTATATTCTGGTGTGTCGTATAAAGCAAAAAATAATGTCTCCTGTCTATCTAAATCTGTCTTCATTCTGGTATATATGGTCTACATCCTGGTGTATCTGTCCCCAGTCCTGGTGTGTATGGTCCTCATCCTTGTATACATGGTTCCCATCCTGGTAAACATGGCTCACATTCTAGTATATATGTCCCCATCCTGGTATATATTGTTCTTTTGGTATATATGTTCCCCATCCTAGCATACAAGTCCTCCATCCTGTATATATATGTCCCCACCCTTATATATGTACATGTCCTCTATCCCGGTATATATGGTACCCGACCTAGTATATACAGTGTTGGCCAAAAGTATTGACACCCCTGCAATTCTGTCAGATAATGCTCAGTTTCTTCCTGAAAATGATTGCAATCACAAATTCTTTGGTATTATTATCTTCATTTAATTTGTCTTCAATGAAAAAACACAAAAGAGAATGAAGCAAAAAGCAAAACATTGATCATTTCACACAAAAGTCCAAAAATGGGCCAGACAAAAGTATTGGCACCCTCAGCCTAATACTTGGTTGCACAACCTTTAGCCAAAATAACTGCGATCAACCACTTCCGGTAACCATCAATGAGTTTCTTACAATGCTCTGCTGGAATTTTAGACCATTCTTCTTTGGCAAACTGCTCCAGGTCCCTGATATTTGAAGGGTGCCTTCTCCAAACTGCCATTTTTAGATCTCTCCGCAGGTGTTCTATGGTATTCAGGTCTGGACTCATTGCTGGCCACCTTAGAAGTCTCCAGTGCTTTCTCGCAAACCATTTTCTAGTGCTTTTTGAAGTGTGTTTTGGGTCATTGTCCTGCTGGAAGACCCATGACCTCTGAGGGAGACCCAGCTTTCTCACACTGGGCCCTACATTATGCGGAAAAATTTGTTGGTAGTCTTCAGACTTCATAATGCCATGCACACGGTCAAGCAGTCCAGTGCCAGAGACAGCAAAGCAACCCCAAAACATCAGGGAACCTCCGCCATGTTTGACTGTAGGGACCGTGTTCTTTTCTTTGAATGTCTCTTTTTTTCTCCTGTAAACTCTATGTTGATGCCTTTGCCCAAAAAAAGAGAACATTCTTCCCAAACGTTTTAGGCTTTCTCAGGTAAGTTTTGGCAAACTCCAGCCTGACTTTTTTATGTCTCGGGGTAAGAAGTGGGGTCTTCCTGGGTATCCTCCCATACAGTCCCTTTTCATTCAGACGCTGACGGATAGTACGGGTTGACACTGTTGTACCCTCAGACTGCAGGGCAGCTTGAACTTGTTTGGATGTTAGTCAAGGTTCTTTATCCACCATCCGCACAATCTTGCGTTGAAATCTCTTGTCAATTTTTCTTTTACGTCCACATCTAGGGAGGTTAGCCACAGTGCCATAGGCTTTAAACTTCTTGATGACACTGCGCACGGTAGACACAGGAACATTCAGGTCTTTGGAGATGGACTTGTAGCCTTGAGATTGCTCATGCTTCCTCACAATTTGGTTTCTCAAGTCCTCAGACAGTTCTTTGGTCTTCTTTCTTTTCTCCATGCTCAATGTGGTACACACAAGGACACAGGACAGAGGTTGAGTCTTCTTTAATCCACGTCAACTGGCTGCAAGTGTGATTTAGTTATTGCCAACACCTGTTAGATGCCACAGGAAAGTTACAGGTGCTGTTAATTACACAAATTAGAGAAGCATCACATGATTTTTCTAACAGTGCCAATACTTTTGTCCACCCCCATGTTTATGTTTGGTGTGGAATTATATCCAATTTGGCTTTAGGACAATTCTTTTTGTGTTTTTTTCATTGAAGACAAATTAAATGAAGATAATAATACCAAAGAATTGTGATTGCAATCATTTTCAGGAAGAAACTGAGTATTATCTGACAGAATTGCAGGGGTGTCAATACTTTTGGCCAACACTGTATGGTCCTTCTCCTGGTATATTTGGTACTCCTCGTGGTACATATGATCCTTCTTCTGGTACATATGGTCCTCTTCCTGGTACATATGGTCCTCTTCCTGGTATATATATTCCTCCTCCTGGTGTATATTGTCCCTATCCTAGTATATATGTCCCCGTTCTGTATCCTGGCTGAACATCCCAACTGACATCACAAATAAAACTTTATCCCTCTCACTAGCCTCTTCATATTGTTAGGACCACAGCTGCTTAGCAAGACTACTGTGGATTGAACTTTGGCCCACCTGCTGAGTAACCTGGCCCTTGCGACCGACACACATGCATAATGCATAACTGTGGTCTTTTCCCGGTGTAGAGTCCTCGCGGAGCACAGTGCAGGCACTGGGAGGATTGACAAGTCTTCAGTCACATCGAGTAACACATAGAGAGACTGTAGAATTATCAGATTAGATTGGACAGTCTGTTTATATACTTTTGCTTAAATCACATACTGTTGTTTGAGTACTGCTCATTTTATCATATGGGTAATATGTCAGATACTGGAATAGGACCACTGTGTCTGGGGAAATTACTTAGTACTTTAGTGACAACTGCATTTAATACAATTATAGGGGCGCTGCTCCTGGTACTGATATACAGTTAGGGCCAGAAATATTTGGACAGTGACACAAGTTTTGTTATTTTAGCTGTTTACAAAAACATGTTCAGAAATACAATTATATATATAATATGGGCTGAAAGTGCACACTCCCAGCTGCAATATGAGAGTTTCCACATCCAAATCGGAGAAAGGGTTTAGTAATCATAGCTCTGTAATGCATAGCCTCCTCTTTTTCAAGGGACCAAAAGTAATTGGACAATGGACTCTAAGGGCTGCAATTAACTCTGAAGGCGTCTCCCTCGTTAACCTGTAATCAATGAAGTAGTTAAAAGGTCAGGGGTGGATTCCAGGTGTGTGGTTTTGCATTTGGAAGCTGTTGCTGTGACCAGACAACATGCGGTCAAAGGAACCCTCAATTGAGGTGAAGCAGAACATCCTGAGGCTGAAAAAAAAGAAAAAATCCATCAGAGAGAGAGCAGACATGCTTGGAGTAGCAAAATCAACAGTTGGGTACATTCTGAGAAAAAAGGAATTGACTGGTGAGCTTGGGAACTCTAAAAGGCCTGGGCGTCCACGGATGACAATAGTGGTGGATGATCGCCGCATACTTTATTTGGTGAAGAAGAACCCGTTCACAACATCAACTGAAGTCCAGAACACTCTCAGTGAAGTAGGTGTATCTGTCTCTAAGTCAACAGTAAAGAGAAGACTCCATGACAGTAAATACAAAGGGTTCACATCTAGATGCAAACCATTCATCAATTCCAAAAATAGACAGACCAGAGTTAAATTTGCAGAAAAACACCTCAAGAAGCCAGCTCAGTTCTGGAAAAGTATTCTATGGACAGATGAGACAAAGATCAACCTGTACCAGAATGATGGGAAGAAAAAAGTTTGGAGAAGAAAGGGAACGGCACATGATCCAAGGCACACCACATCCTCTGTAAAACATGGTGGAGGCAACGTGATGGCATGGGCATGCATGGCTTTCAATGGCACTGGGTCACTTGTGTTTATTGATGACATAACAACAGACAAGAGTAGCCGGATGAATTCTGAAGTGTACCGGGATATACTTTCAGCCCAGATTCAGCCAAATGCTGCAAAGTTGATTGGACGGCGCTTCATAGTACAGATGGACAATGAACCCAAGCATACAGCCAAAGCTACCCAGGAGTTCATGAGTGCAAAAAAGTGGAACATTCTGCAATGGCCAAGTCAATCACCAGATCTTAACCCAATTGAGCATGCATTTCACTTGCTCAAATCCAGACTTAAGACGGAAAGACCCACAAACAAGCAAGACCTGAAGGCTGCGGCTGTAAAGGCGTGGCAAAGCATTAAGAAGGGGGAAACCCAGCGTTTGGTGATGTCCATGGGTTCCAGACTTAAGGCAGTGATTGCCTCCAAAGGATTCGCAACAAAATATTGAAAATAAAAATATTTTGTTTGGGTTATGTTTATTTGTCCAATTACTTTTGACCTCCTAAAATGTGGAGTGTTTGTAAAGAAATGTGTACAATTCCTACATTTTCTATCAGATATTTTTGTTCAACCCTTCAAATTAAACGTTACAATCTGCACTTGAATTCTGTTGTAGAGGTTTCATTTCAAATCCAATGTGGTGGCATGCAGAGCCCAACTCGTGAAAATTGAGTCACTGTCCAAATATTTCTGGCCCTAACTGTATGAGTGCTGTGGATGACATAGAGTCCATATAGAAGGGAGCTCCTCTGGGAGACATTACTCTATGGACACATCTATGGTCCATTTTAGAATTTTACGCAGTGGAATCATGAATATAATTAAAATTGCAATTTCATAAAAGATGATTCAGATGTTTAACTCGTTCATGCAGCAGTGATTTCATGTAATTTTTTGATGTTGAGTATTTGATCATTTCCAGGTATCACTGGCTGAGGGACACAAGTTTGAGCGAGATGTTGAACTTCTTGCTTATTACTCGGAGGTGAATAAACCAAGTGTGACTGTGGAGGCCGGACTTGTATCTTCTGATGCCACCAAGGAACCAAAATCAGGTGATTCTTGTGCCAAGTGCCATGTCCCTACCCTGCTCTATTCACACCTCAAGCACAGGGGTCAACAAACTGTAGATTGTGTTAATTGTAAACTCATCCTTCCAAGTAAAATCCAAGTACGGCATAATAGCTAAAAGAGTGCAATTTCACAATAGTTTTTTTCAATTTACTACATCTTTTATATGGTAAAAATGACCTAAAATATATTATATATATTTTAAATATTATACCCGTGGTCAGTACAATTAACGTTATACCAAACATGCATAGTTTTTATTTTTAGTAGTGTAATAATAATTCATAAATTTGAAGAAAAATCTTGTTTGTGTCACCATTTATCAAAATCCATAATGTTTACAATTTGTGGGTGATGGAGCTATGTGACAGCTCTGGATTGATGTGTTGTGGATCCAAAGGGACTCTGGAAAGTGAGTTTTCATCTGTTTAGTATTTTAAATCCATCCATGCTCCCCAACAAGTATTAATTTAATCTCTCTAGGATTTGTCTTATTTTTTTAAAGTTCACTCTGAGCTTGTAGGTGAAGACTAGCTATGATGTCTCTCATGCACAGCTCAAATACAAATGAGGAATTGTTACTCTTCTTTTTTAGATAAACAAAAGAAAGTGTTATATCCATACACCAGTAAAATGATCACATGTATTTATGGAGTACAGGTGCAAGTGAACTAATCAGTAATGAACCAGGAAATAGCGATGATCGAACCCAAACTGTAGAGTTCAGGGTCCGTACTGAAAACCTAGTGTTCAGGCACCGACTCTGAATGCAGACTTCACTGGGCAGTCCGTGTTACAGTTCAGGTTTGGTTCGGGGTTAGGGAGCTGTAAAAAAAAGGAAAATAGTGATTAAAGATAAGCATTATACTTACCGGTGTCCGGCCGCTTGTACTTCCGGGCCGCTCATTAACTTCCTCAGTATTCATTGCTGAAGGGCGGAACAACCAATTACAGATGCTGTCACAGAGAATCTGCATCTGCAGTTGGCTCTTGGAGTAATCTGGAATCAGCCCATACATTCTAGCATGGTACATGCTAGAATGTATCGGATGTTTTCAGGTTATTCCAACAGCCAAACTCAAACACATCTTTAATCCACGTGACAGTGTCTGTGATTGGCTGTTGGGCCCCTCACCCATTAACTGACATCATAGTACTGTAAAAACAAGAAAAAAAAAAATTAAAAAAAGATGATGTAGCACTTCAGTATATTTTTGATCCTCAGCACAGATAAAGTGGACAGCCACAGACTGCCACCCCCAGCTGGCACTCAAAATACAGGAAAGCCCATTATTTTTTTTTAATTATTTAAATAAATTACTTAAAAAGATGCATGGACTTCACTCTATTTTTGATTGCCAGCCAAGGTAAAACCCAGGCAGCTGGGGTTTGGGATTCTCAGCGTGGTAAGGCCCAAGCATTCTGGGCCCCCACACTGAAAATCGCAGACTGCAGCCGTCCCTGAATATGGTGCATTTTTTCATAGTGCCATTTTCAGGCACTTAACTCATCTCTTACAGCGGCCCTGGTGGTGTTGGCATGCTGGTTAATAAAGGGATTAATGCCAGGTTTGTATTGGCAGCTGACACTAAGTCCAAGATTCATAATGTTGAGCCAATGTTAGACCTCCCCACTATGAATCTCTAGTAAACATTATAAAAAGCACAACACCGAGAAAAAAATCTTTTAATACACTGAATTACTGTATTTTGAAATTGAAGATCTCTTTTAAAGATCAGTCCCAAGCTGTAGGATTCCTATCACTGCAGACATGGAGGGCCTTCTCTCAGCGCTCCGCAGTCGGGTTGCACAGAGGGTTACTGGTAGTCATATTAAAAATACTATATGACGCTTTCACACTTGAGCGCGGCCTTTACGATGTTAAACTCTTGTGATATGAGTGAGTTGGATGCTGGATACGTTATACAACGAGCACCCCCACAGTACAGAGTGGACTTCACTTCTGTGCCCTCTCCATACACAGTAATAATATGGTAGGAATTCTACAGACTGGGAAACATATATTTTTTACGATTCTACTTAAATCAGCAGGATAAAATGCACACAAAAAATTGAAGAAAAACAGATTATACCCATCTGAAACTTCACGGGATGACAAATTGTTCGTCTTATGCTCCCTCTAAATTCTACCTGGTTTCATTCCCTTCTAGTTGCCTCCAAGTTATGGACTCTAGTACAGAGAAGATTCCTATCAAAATCTCACATTAGACGTGGTAAGTCCTCCTGGGATAATTCAGGCTTATCTTGCTGTATTATACTATAGAATGTAATAATTAGTGTGTCGTGGTGACTGGTTGTAATCACAGGAGATCATACCTTCATGGGTGGTTGAATAAAAAAAGACTTTAATTGCTTATCAGATGATCACTTCAGAGGACTTGGATAATTATCTTCTGATGAAGCTATAATCAATGATCAGCCGCACTTCATTATCAGTGTCTGATGTCTTAGCTTTTCTTGACTCAGGTTGTCCTTCTTCCCCATGATTATCATTAAATTTGCTGTTGTCATTGTCACCACCGATCCATTACTCAACATCTTGCTGATATTCTTCATCTTCAAATCAAATTTTGACATAATTGTCTGTTCTTGGTTTGTTGATCGTGACACATCATTTGGCTGCCCTCAAATTACCATATTCTCCTAAACGTTCTACATTTAAACATATATTTCTGTTGGTCGACCCAGTCCGGTACTTAAAGGGGAACTCCGGGGAGATAAAAAATGTTGGTGCTATCAGTGCCCTCCTACATGATGAAGCAAAGCTGATCACTTAAAAGTCAATAAAATCATATCTGCTCCTCAACTCTCACCTCTCCCTTTCAGGGACAGAGAAATTCAGCCTCATGCTGCAGCAGAGAGCAGGAGGTGTGTCAGTGGTGTGGACCCTGGGGGCTCCAGGATCATCTTACATTCCCACCACCATACATCTGTATGAACATTGGGCATGGCTGCCAGCCCCATGGTCACACTACAATCCAGCCCCTGATATAACATCCTATGCAATGTAAGAACAGGGGAGTTCTCCCTTCAAATAGCAATCATGTCACCAACAGATATAAATACACGCTGTGATTCTCTGCTGTACAATGATATGATGGTGCATAGTGTGTACTGTCATGCATTAGGTTAGGAGCAACGTCAAAGCACTGCATTGATTGATTCAGCACTGCCATGGTCTCCCTCCCCCATTTCAACTTGGTAGCTTCCTGTATCCTGAAACTTTAGCACAATGCATGACTCTCAGTCCCCCAAAAGTGGGGTGAGTGCTGAAGAGCAAATATGATTTGATTGATTTATAAGTAATCTATAGATCCTAGAACTGTAGTGTACAGCCAAGCTTCATCATGTACTGACTCACCGTGGGCCAGGTATCTCGGGTATCAGGCACTGGCTGTCAGTCACGGTTCCGATGCCTGAGGTCGGGGGCCCGGTGGTCAATAAAAGGGTGAGAATAAAATAATAAAAGGGATAAAGTTATTAGTTCGTGACGCCATCTGTAGGGTTCCGGTGATGGCACCGGCGCTGCTTGATACTTCGGGTGATGGGCGGCAGCGAAGATGGAACCGCTCCCTACAGGACGAGCGGGGTCCCCGGGGCTGTGGAGCTGCAACGGTGTAATAGGGCAGCTCGGTTATTCCTGCAAAGCAAGGCAATTGAATCGCAGTTCTGGAATAAGGCTCAGACACGGTGCTCCTCTGAATGGGTGTTTACTTAGTTCTTTCATGGCAGACAGGTATAACGGTTCTCAATGCCAATTAACGGACCGGGTGGTCCCTGCGATGAATAGTGTCCCACCAAGGCTCCACAGGCGTCCTTCTCTATCCTGACGGAGCTATGTGACAGCTCTGGATTGATGTGTTGTGGATCCACAGCTCCTTTAAAGCTATCAACCACTTCAGATTCTGTGGTGCAGGGTTAAACTATCTGAACCACCTCGGAGCCGATACTCCGGGTTGTGGACTGGGCAAGGGTATTGTCTTACCCGTTCTGCTCTTGGCCCGTTTCTCATCTGGGTCACCAGTGCTCGGTGCCCTCCCAGTTAGCTGTCTCAGTGCTCTTCTGCAACTTCTTCCACTCTGCTAAGTCTGCTACTTTCACTTCTCTCAGCTTCTGCACTGTTCTCTCCCACTTCCTGGTCTAACTCTTTTCTTCTCTTCCCCACTGCTATATACCTAACTCTCCTCCCAGCAGGATCAGTTACCCAGGAAACTGGTGCCTAATTGGACCTCTGCCTCTAGGTGTTGCATGTGGTGTATGGAGCCTCAGGATTATCCTATTCATCACTGGGACGGAGAATACAACACCTTCAGTCAGGGGTGCAGTACCCTCCTGTGACGCACTCTTAGTGGGGCGCCACAGTACAATGAAGGAAATAATTATTTGATCCCTTGCTCATTTTGTAAGTTTGCCCACTGACAAAGACATGAACAGTCTATAATTTTAAGGGTAGGTTAATTTTAACAATAAGAGATACTTTATATATAATTGGCAACTTCCGTCCTGTTGTAACGCTGTCACATTCTGCGGAAGCCACAAGGCTATTATACACCCAAGTAGGGTGCAACAATATGGCGTCCGCTGGCGGCAGTGCTGCCACACACTACCGCCAGCGGAATCCCCGCCACCCGCCGCTCTGTCCTTGCCCCCATCCGTTCTCACCCCAGCGTGGCAAGTCTTGAGATACTGATGCTGGCTGAAGACTTTAGGAATAGACTCTGCCTGGAGCAGGTCATGTGATAGCCTGTGTGATGTCACATCAGCCCACCCTCTCACATGACCTGCTCCAGGCAGAGTCTATTCCTGGAGTCTTCAGCTGGCATCAGTATAACCAGGCAGGGGTGAGATCTGAGGGGGGCGAGGCAGAGACACAAGGGGACATGCAGAGGGGACACAGAGACACAGGCACAGGGGGACACAGAGACACAGGGGGACACAGAGACACAGGGGGACACAGAGGCACAGGGGGACAGAGGCACAGGGGGACAGAGGCACAGGGGGACACAGAGACACAGGGGAGCACAGAGGCACAGGGGGACACAGAGGCACAGGGGGACACAGGCACAGGGGGACACAGCCACAGGGAGACACAGAGGCACAGGGGGACACAGGCACAGGGGGACACAGAGGCACAGGGGGACACAGCCACAGGGAGACACAGAGGGACACAGGCACAAGGGGACACAGAGACACAGGGGGACACAGGCACAGGGGACAGGCAGAGGCACAGGGGGACACAAACACAGGGGCACACAGGCACAGGCAGAGGCAAAGGGGGACATAGGCACAGGGGGACAAAAACACAGGGGGGCACAGGGGACACAAACACAGGGAGACACAGGCACAGGGTCGGGGGGCAGGCAGAGACACAGGCACAGGGGGACACAGGCACAGGGGGACACAGGCACAGGGGGACACAGAGGCACAGGCACAGGGGGACAGGCACAGACACAGCAGGACACCGGCACAGGGGAACAGGCAGAGACACAGGGGGACACTGGCACAGGGGGACAGGCAGAGGCACAGGAGGACACAGACACAGGGGGAGAGGAGAGGCACAGGGGGACACAGACAGGGGGACATGCAGAGGCACAGGGGGACACAGAGACAGGGGGAGAGGAGAGGCACAGGGGGACAGGCAGAACTACCGGGGGACACAGACACAGGGGTAGAGGAAAGGCATAGCGACAGGCACATGGGGACAGGCAGAGGCACAGGGGGACACAGAGACACAGGGGGACACAGACACAGGGGGACAGGCAGACAGACGCCACAAACGAGGGAGACAGCGCACACGGGGGAAGACAGCGCACATGGAGGAGAGACAGCGCACACGGGGGAGAGACAGTGCACATGGGAGAGATGGCGCACACAGAAGACAGCACACACGAGAGACAGACAGCGCGCACACTAGAGACAGCGCACACTCGAGACAGAGTCGGTGCACACGGGGGGGACGGCACAGACCGGAGAAAAAGGCACAAGGCAGAGACATAAGTAAGACGCTGGGTGAGAACTAAACATCTGTTGGTGCAATAGTAAGAAAATGGAAGAAATACAAAATGAGTGTCAATCCGCATCGATCTGGGCTCCATGTAAAATCTACCTCGTGGGGTATCCAGGATCATGAGGAAGGTGAGAGATCAGCCTAAAACTACACGGGGGAACTTGATAATGATTTCAAGGCAGCTGGGACCACTGTCACCAAGAAAACCATTGGTAACACATTACACCGTAATGGATTAAAATGCTGCTGTGTCCGCAAAGTCCCATTGGTCAAGAAGGCGCATGTGCAGGCACATCTGAAGTTTGCCAATGAACACCTTGGTGATTCTGAGAGTGATTGGGAGAAGATGCTGTGGTCAGATGATACAAAAATTGAGCTCTTTGGCATTAACTCAACTCGTCGTGTTTGGAGGAAGAGAAACGCTGCCTATCATCCAAAGAACACCATTCCCACTGTCAAGCATGGCAGTGGAAACATTATGCTTTGGGGGTATTTCTCTGCTAAAGGCACAGGACTACTTCACCGCATCAATGCGACAATGGATGAAGCCATGTACTGTAAAATCCTGAGTGACAACCTCCATCAGGACATTAAAATTGGGTCATGGCTGGGTCTTCTAGCATGACAATGACCCAAAACATACAACCAAGGCAACAAAGGAGTTGCTCAAAAAGAAGCACATTAAGGTCATGGAGTGGCCTAGCCAGCCTCCAGATGTTAATCCCATAGAAAATTTATGAGGGAGCTGAAGCTCCGAGTTGCCAAGTGACAGCCTCTAAATCTTAATGATTTAGAGATGATCTGCAAAGAGGAGTGGACCAAAATTCCTCCTGACATGTGCGCAAACCTCATCATCAGCTACAAGAAATGTCTGACTGCTGTGCTTGCTAACAAGCATCTTGCCACCAAGTGTTAAGTCTTGTTTGCCAGAGGGATCAAATACTTATTCCTCTCTGCAAAATGCAAATACCTTTATATAATATAGACAATGTGAATTTCTGGATTTTATTTTTGATATTCTAAATCACTGTTAAAATTAACCTACCCTTAAAATTATAGACTGTTCATGTCTGTGTCAGTGGGCAAACTTACAAAATCAGCAAGGGATCAAATAATTATTTCCTTCACTGTACAATTTTTTTTTATCTACACGGAGTTCCCCTTTAATCCCAGATATGTCTCTAATTTCCTGATTGTCATCAGCCCTGTTCTTGTTCTTTCCAGCCTCTTTTCCTCTGTTTTCAGCTTCTTAATCTCCCCTTGTTCTTGGATCTGACTTCTGGCCTATTCATAAACTCTGGCATTCTATTTCTAGCATCTTGCCCCTGGAATCTGATTCCTCACTATTCTTCTGGCCTGGCCTGAACTCTGACACTCTTTCCTGCCCCAGGCTTCCTGGTCAAGACCTATGGATAAAAAAAAAGTATAGAAAACCTCACCACACACAAAGTAAAAAAGTGGAGATATTGTAGTGCTTGAAAAAGGGTCAACCTGTTATTCATATGCTCAAAACATGTGATAAGCACAACCCAACATTTCAGCCCACACAGAGGCTTTCATCAGTGGTAAAGAATCTAGACTGGATGGAAAAAAGGGGTCAACAACCGTTCATCAATAAATTCATTTGTCCATGAATCTCTGTACTGTAAAGATGGATAAGGTCATGATTAAAGGGGAGGAAGAGACTGGATATTGAATAGGTGTAAGAGTTACCACCTATGGTGGAAGGTCACTGTCAGGAATAAAGCAATATTCCTACAAGTAACCATCTTGTTCAGATACCACCATACCTCACTCCCAGGAGAGGGAGCCCCCAACGTTTGCCCCAAGGGCTAGTCAAATCTCCTGGAGTATGCTAATTAACCTGAGGAAATTATCTCCTTTGCACCACAATAGAACTCCTACGAAATGGAGATTAGGGGAAATGAAATCTCCCTGCCATTATCCAATCACGGACGGGGCTTATATCAAAGGAGGAACTGGTGGCAGCAATTAGTGCTTGGGGTTATTCAGGGCCTCTATCAGAAATGGGGTGACGGTTATTATATATGCTTCTGGTCGCGGACCAGAAGGCATATATCACCCTCACTGAGAGGTGCCTTAACAAACCAGTACTGACAGGGCAGCTGCCGTCCTTCTTTTATCATTATGTAGTTCTCTAACTAGCCTAAGTTTAGAAGAGGCGCTATAGAGCTGCCAGGTTCAGTGGCCGATTCTCCACAGTCACAGAATTTAAAGTTGCCAAAATAAGGTAAGCTGGGGGAAGTATCCCACTATATATCTCATCACGCTAACCTAATGGATAGAATATAGCATGTCCTCAGAATGTGAACCTTAGAAAAATGACAAACCACACTGGCCGTAATAACTAACGCAGATCTGACCATGTAGTTTAGTACGTCAAAAATGGAAACACTTTGGCTTGATATATTGAGGTGAAAGGTAACACGTGAGACGGTAAACCTGTAGGAAAAACATAAGCCAGTGGGCAGGACTGCAAAAGAGCTTATGAATAAAAGATTGAACCTTTCTTAAAGAGGACCTGTCACCCCCCTGGTGCTATGCTAACTGAATGCAGTACTGAATGCAGCGTGTCAGCTGCATTCAGGGAAGGGGTTCTCCATGTCTCTAGCCCCCCTGTAAGTTGTAAAAAAGACTTTATAATGTTTATGGATAAGGAGTCCAGAGGGCCTTACTAAGTAATGAGTCATCGCTGTAGTATGGTGTCCTCACCCCCCAATTGACTCTCTGTGCCACCTCCAGCCCCCTCTTGTTCAGTCTCCTTTATGTGTCTGCCCTCCTTCCCGCTCATGCTCCTCATCATCTTAATTAACACAGGCACAGAGCAAGCAATGTTTTGGAGCTGGTCATGGCAGCTGAAAACCCTCCTGCCAGTGACGTCAGCGCCAGATCCCGCCCTGCTCCAGATTATACTGTATTCATACAGCAGGATCTGGCTCTGACATCACGAACAAGAGGGTTTTCAGCTGCCATGACCAGCTCCAAAACACTTCTCGCTCTGCACCTGCGTGAATTAAGTTGATGAGGCACATGAGCGGGGAAGAGGGCAGACACATAAAGGAGGCTGAACAAGAAAGGGCTGGAGGTGGTACAGAGTGGGCTGGAGGCAAGGAGAACACCATACAATAGCGATGACTCATTACTGAGTAAGTCCCTCTGGACTCCTTATCCATAAACTTGAAAAAAGTCTTTTTTTTTTACAACTTTCAGGTGGGTTAGAGACATGGGGGACCCCTTCCCTAAATGTAGCTGACAAGCGGCGTTCAGGAGTGCTTTCAGTTAGCATAGCACCAGGGGGGTGACAGGTCCTCTTTAAGCACTACAGTGTCTCCACTTTTTTACCTTTTGTGTGCCCAGGTTTTCTATACTTTTTTATGACTATTTTTTACCTCTGAGCACCAGTTGTACCAGTTGAGCCCGACCTAATTACTTTCAAGACCTATGGGTTTGTCTGACTGTGCTTTAATGTTGTCCCCATTTGACATCACCCTAGGTTTTTTCTCTGACTTCTATCCTTGGTTTTATCTCTGATGGTACCTTTACACGCGACAACATTTCTAGGGTGTCAACATGTAACTTACTGGCTGCAGTGAAATCATGGAGACATTTTTCCATTTGTACACAGCAACAAGATAGAACCTTGTCTCCATGATTTCACTGCAGCCAGTAAGTTGCCGCGTGTAAAGGTACCATGACATCTACCTTTGTCTCTGACTTCGGTCCTTATCTTTCTCACTGATTTCTATCATTGGCTTTGTCTCTGACTTCTTTCCTTGGCTTTGACTCTGACTTCTATCCTTGGCTTTGTCTTTGACTTCTATTTTTGTCTTTGTCTCTGACTTCTGTCCTTTGCTTTATCTCTGACCTCCATCCTTGTCTTTGTCTCTGACTTCTACGGTATCCTTGGCTTTGTCCCTGACTTCAGTCCTTGGTTTTGTAGTGGCGCTGCACTAAATTGAATACGTATTGCCAGGATTTCTTACAGATTTTAGGGGAACAAATTATGATCAACTTCAACTTACCAACTAACAATTTTTCTAACTGTGGGCTCACCAAACAATGTAATGATATTGTTCCTCCAACAGATGATGGCTTTTCTAATTTCAGACGTTCATCCTTTTGTTTTCCATAAAAAAACAGCCGCTGCCTTATGAGCCTGTCAGCAGCTCTATCTTACAGAACACAGGCGTGCTGGGCACATCAAGCGTTCCCGTGTATGTGGGAGTCGAGAAAGAGAACTGTTGGCAATCATCAGACTTATTGTTTAGCAGACAGCTATCGTATGTATAGTGTATGGAGGTCGGAAGAATTGTTCAAATCAGTCAACCCCTTCATCTACTGTGAACTTTCAGATACATATGAAATCATTCCTACATTTCCATCTTTCTCATGTGTCCATATATACATTATTTTTTTCCTTTACTATATGTGATGTATTTTATGTTTTTTCCTCTTTTTTAGGGTCTTTGATGAGCGAGACTGTCGCCATGTTGAACTTCTATCCCAGTTTCCCAACTGCCGAAGGGCCGACAAACCGTGGAGAATTTATATTTGTGATGGACCAGTCTGGGAGTATGAACAGTCCCATGAATTCAGAGCCAAACGCTCCACAACGTATTCAGAGCGCTAAGGTCAGTGAACGGAATCTGTGGGATCATTTATAGTGACAATAAACCCCATTTTTGCATGGGGAATTAAAAAAAAAATGTATTGGCTTTTATCATGTAGTTTCTTTCTTATGCAGGAGACCCTGGTCCTTCTATTGAAGAGTTTACCTCTTGGGTGTTACTTTAATATTATTGGATTTGGATCCGATTTTGTGTCTTTCTTCACGTGAGTTTAATAGTCTTCCTTTGGTACCAATTTTGTTGGAAAATTTTGGAGCCAACGTGATGGCTGTGGATGTTATTATTAATTTATATATCACCATTAATTTCATAGTCCTGTACTTGACAAGGTGTTACATACAAAATCCAAATATAAGTTACAGTGAACCTATTAACAATAACAGACTGGTACAGAGGGGAGAGGACCCTGCCATTGCAAGCTCACACTCTACAGGATAATGGGGAGGAGACAGTAGGTCAGGAAGGTTGGATTGCAATCTTTCTTTTACAGTAACACTCACCTTGTTGTCCAATCATTAACCATGATTCTCCAATTCCTGTTCCATTCATATATTCATGGGTTACCAGAATCCAATATGGCTCCTGTTACTTCATATTCTTATTTATCGGGTCACTGATTTGTTTATTTGTATTTTTCAGGGAGAGTAAGGAGTATACACAAGACTCCATGGAAGAAGCTGTCAAGATGGTCAATGAAATGGAGGCCAACCTTGGAGGAACAGAAATACTGAGACCCTTAAAGAAAATTTATGATACAGCTGGAAGGCCAGACCACCCAAGACAGGTACGCCACACACAGAATCCATGACCCTATATTGGATGTTAATGATTCACAAGTGCTTGAACCACTGTTTAACACTCTAAATACGACTATCATCGAGGTCTTCCACATATCGGTAAGCATACCAATTGTGCAAACCATTGTGAGCTTCTAACTACTACAACACCAGGTATCAGTGGTGGTGGGATGACGGGTGTTCCTCCACTGATTTGATAAATAAAACCTATCCTGCACAACCCCTATCATTTACAGAATGTTTTCAACAATTTTTGTGATTAATGCTAGCACTTAATATTTCTGGTCTCTTTAGCTTTTTCTCTTCACGGATGGAGAAGTTGGAAACACAAGAGAAATGATTGATGAAGTCAAGAAAAATTCTAATAATCACCGGTAAAATCAACCATCTCATTGTGACACTTCAAACCTTTCTGTCCAGAATTCTGTGATTTTACAATACTACAATCCTGTATTCTTACAAAACCCTTTAAAACCTTTGTTTTATGCCCAAATCAAAGAAGCCTAGAGAGGTGAAGAGTGAGGAGGTATTCCAAAATTCTTGGTCTGATATAGAAAGTGTTCTTACACAGTATCTTTCAGCAAAAGTGGTAATTTGTTTAGAATGGGTTAAACACCACACTGCTGTGTGCTTAAAGCTCCAAGAGATAGGATTATTAAAAACTTGTGATTAATTGCAATAAATCACAAGCTTTTAATAATCCGATCTTTTGAAGCATTTTTAAGCACAAGAGGTGTTTAACCCCTTCTATAAGAATTACCACTTACCAGAGATGCAGGAGACTACCTAGGATTTCATTCATATGTGATTATAGTAGTTGTAGCGCTTCACAATTTCCCAAGATGAGCGACTTCTTGTGACCCCATTACCGATATAGTACCCGGGTCATACCCTACGGTGCACATTTTTTGTCTTTTCAGTATTTCAGTACCTTTAAGCAGACAGACACCCTAAACCCTACATAGGTTTTTGTGGTCGCTTTCTTCAACCAAATCCTGCCCAGGTTCACACCAGTATTTACCTTACTTACCATGTCTCATTACCTTATAGTAGGTGATTCTAGAGCTGCACATTACATTGTTGTGGTCTCTTCAATCAGGAGTATCAACCTTAGTCCGTCTGTAGCCAAATCTTAGATGTTTTTAAATGCATGCGTGCAGTGAGAATAACAGACTCTTGACATGAGTTCAAGATGCTGAGAAGTTCTGAGTTCATTGCGGAAGCATGTAAACGTATACCTGTTGTAGTTCCCGGGATATGATCATTCATTAATTGGTTACAGAATATTAAACATAGCTAATCATTGGTTACTAACAGTTAAGAGATGATTGGATTATGCAGATCTATTCTAAATACATATGTATCCTTGTAATTTTTCATCATTTGATGCTACTGACCCATCGCACTCCTTCATTTTCTGGTGTTTTGGATCATCTTCCCTTCTTACCAAAACATTCTAGACATTGGCTTTATTCCCAGACTATGTGGCCTTTACTGTCTGTAAAACACAGTTTATAGTTTGCAATAAACAAAACTTTATATAAAAAATTCAGGGTCTACTTATTTCTCTTAAAGTCAAGTGACCTACTTAAAGGGATACATATATGCCAGATATGCAGTACAATACAGAATACAGGATATGAGCACATTAGCAAACCTTTGGATATTTTCATAAAATGATTTACATAACAATATAGCAATAATGGATGCACATGGCATAATACATGACGGGTCAATGGTTAATGTAATACAATGGATCATAGACTGTGAGCCCTCGTGGACAGGGTCCCTGCCCCTCCTGTACCTGTACGTCCTGATCGCCTAGATTTAGTGTACTTGTTCTTGTCTCTCTCATCCTCATGTAAAGCGCCATGGAACCTAATGGCGATATATAAATAAATAATAATAATAATATTTATATAATTTTTGTCCTTGGCTAACCACTATTATACTATTCTGATCCTCCTTATGTGTTCATAAGGAAATGACTTTCATTGGCCAATTGCCTAGCATTAGTGATGAGTGAGCACTACCATGCTCGGGTGCTCGTATATCTATTATTAGTGATGAGTGAGCACTACCATGCTCGGGTGCTCGTATATCTATTATTAGTGATGAGCGAGCACTACCATGCTTGGGTGCTCAGTACTCGTAACGGACATGGGCATGACTCGATTATCTGAGTATAATGGATGTCAATGGGGAACTCAAGCATTTTTCTAGAAGATCTTCCAAAATAATGCTCAAGCTCTGAAGTGACTTCCAGGCACTTGAGTAGTGCCCATCCGAGCATCCAGCTGCCCGTTAGGAGTTCCAAGCACCTGAGCATGGTAGTGCTCGCTCATCATTACCTAGTATGATAGGTTTTCAGGTCAGAATTGAGCACATACAGTAAAACATCTATATGTTGAATAATAAATTCATGAGTAGACCATTATTATCACTGTGATATAATTTGCTTTATAATATGACATATTACACCATGACCTTTGTATTCTTGATGTCTGTGTAGATGCTTTACATTTGGGATCGGTGAAGGTGCCTCCACCTCCCTCATCAAGGGCATGGCCAGAGCAGGGAGTGGGATGTTTGAGTTCATCACCGGCAAGGACAGAATGCAGACCAAGGTGAGTGCTTGTAAGGGGTTGAGGAGAGCGTCTCTTAATAGAAGTTAGTGAATATATTGGAAAACAAGTGTGTTCACTTCATACACTGGTGGGACAGACAACTTGTTCATTGGTCTCACTAAGGGTACAATATGTTTTGCAGTTACACATCACTCTAGAAGGAGCAGATACCCACTCAAGACAAAGATACACACATGGTCAACTTTGTTGGTACCCCTCGTTTAATGAAAGAAAAACCCACAATAGTCACAGAAATAACTTGAATCTGACAAAAGTAATAAGAAATAAAAAATCTATGAAAATGAACAAATGAAAGTCAGACATTGCTATTCAACCCTGCTAATTAAACCAATGAAATAGGTCAGGACAGAACATGTTGTTTGGCAATTTCCAGTCTGGCTTTTTTTTAATTTTTTTTCAACAATGGTGTCATCCTTGGTCGATTCCCATGAAGTCCACAATAGATGGTGCGATCTGACACTGATGTTCCTTGAGCTTGAAGTTCACCTTTAATCTCTATAGACGTTTTTCTGGGCTCTTTTATTTTACAATTCATATTATCTGTCTCTTTGATTTGTCATCAATTTTCCTCCTGTGGCCACATCCAAGGAGGTTGGCTATAGTCCCATGGATCTTAAATTCTGAATAATATGTGCAATTGTAGTCACAGGAACATCAAGCTTTTGGAGATGGTTTTGTAACCAATACCTTTAACATGCTTGTCTATAATTTTCTTTCTAATCTCCTGAGACAACTCTTTCCTTCGCTTCCTCTGGTTAAAGTTGAGTGTGGTACACACCATGTCACCAAACAGCACAATGAGTATGTGCAGCCCTATATACAGGCCCACTGACTGATTACAAGATTGTAGACAACTGTGATGCTAATTAGTGGACACACCTTGATTTACCATGTCCCTTTTGTCACATTATTTACCGGGGTATCATCATTTCTGTCCAAGCCGATTTCATGAGTTTAATTTTTTTTTTAATTCTGTGGAGCAGGGTGGAAAAGAAATGTCTGACTTTCATTTCTTCATTTTATAAATGTATTTATTTATTATTACTTTTGTCAAATTCAAGTACCGTATATACTCGTGTATAAGCTGACCCGTGTATAAGCCGACCCCCTACTTTTGCCCCCCAAAACTGGGAAAACTTATTGACTCGCGTATAAGCCGAGGGTGGACTCCAGCACAGGTATACAGTCCTCAGTAGTGTGGTATACAGCCCTCAGCACAGGTATACAGCCCTCAGCACAGGTATACAGCCCTCAGCATAGTGTATACAGCCCCAAGCACAGTGTATACAATATAGCCCTCAGCACAGGTATACAGCCCTCAGCACAGGTATACAGCCCTCAGCATTGTGTATACAGCTCCCAGCACAGTGTATACAATACAGCCCTCAGTACAGTGTATACAGCCCTCAGCACAGTGTATACAGGACCCCATCCCTGGTATACAGGTTCCCCTTCACAGTATGGCGCCCCACCTCACAGTACCACCCCCCCCATGCTGCCGCTACTCACTGTACAATAAATACAGTGTTATTAGCTCTCACCCGCTGGCGGATTGCTCCTAGCTGTGCATCTTCCCTCCTTCCTGCTTCTTGTCCTGTGACCAGGGCTCACCGCGATGACGTCACCGGCCGGTCACATGACACGCAGGGAGGCGGGAGGATGCACTGAGCCCGAAGCGATCCGCCGGCGGGTGAGAGCTAATAACACTATGCATTGTACAGTGAGCAGCGGCAGCATGGGGAGGCCTTACTGTGGCGGGGGGCGCCATACTGTGATTGGGAGCCTGTAATGCGATATGCACTGCTCCCTGGGCGGGGGATGCAGTGCATATCATGAATAAGTTATGAGCGGCTCCACGTGACGAGCCGTTCATATTACAGCCTTCCCCCACCTCCTCCAGCCTCCTCCTGCCTCTTTCTGCTCCCGGACACAGCCCCCACTTCACACAAAAGTATATGACTCGTGTATAAGCTGAGGGGGGGACTTTTCAGCCCAAAAATTGAGCTGAAAAAGTCAGCTTATACACGAGTATATGCGGTAATTTCTGTGACCATTGTGAGTTTTTCTTTCATTAAATGAGGGGTACCAACAATTTTGACCACGTGTGTAGTCTCAGCTCAAGTTCACACCACAACCCGCTTTTTTATGATTAGTAAGTCAAGGTATAACAATTACATAAGCCAATAAAAAATTATATATATTTATGTTGGAAAAGATTCAATATAACTTATATTATATTTCCAACCCATTCTGTTCTCCAGTCAAGTGGGCAGTAGATTGTCAATTTGCTCAGCACGCAGAGGTAACCGTCAATCACTAAGTAGGACCACCCACTGGACTTCTAAACCCAGAACAAGCAGGGATTTCAAAGAATGAAATACAAGTTATGCTGAATCTTTTCTTACGATTCGAATGAAAGGGAATCAACCATCAGGAAATGATCTATGGTTTAAATTAATGTTAGTATATTAAAGCATAACCACCGTTTAAATTTCTATTTAATAATAATGTAGAGCAAGTGATTTGAATAAACTTTCAAATATACTTCATAAGAGAATTCTGGTTGAAAACAAGTCATAAACCTTCCACAAGATATCCCCACTACA
Organism: Allobates femoralis; assembly: GCA_033576535.1. NCBI lineage: Eukaryota > Metazoa > Chordata > Amphibia > Anura > Aromobatidae > Allobates > Allobates femoralis. The sequence continues at coordinate 813,969,760 of JARQOC010000003.1, forward strand.
CTGTGTGTGAAGCAGAGAGATGTTCATTATCAGTCAGATCCATCTTCATACTGAATACAGGTGTATAACCATAAAAGGGTAAGGGGGCAGGGGCTACACTGTGTGCAAGTTACTGACTGTAGCTGATGAGGTGACAATTTATCAGATTACCTCAGGCTACAGGACAGTGCCGAGCAATGTCAGAATGTAAGGATCAGTGCAAACACCTCTGCCCTTGGCCCAAGCTTCTGATCTGTCATCTGTCTCCTTCTCTGCTCAGTCATGATCTCTGTTAACCCCTTCTCTGCTGGCACATCACACTGCTCACTATCAGCTGTGCTCTCAGGAGCTGTGACTGCAGCAGGGCAGATGTGCACTTCCGAGACACAGCAATGCATTATGGGAGGTGAGGGAAGCTGTGGAAATACACACACAGTGCTGGCAGACACTGCTCACACCCACACAGCCATGAAATACAGTTTTTAAAAGAGTACAGAAAAATGTGAGAAAATAAATCATATGACATAAAAAAAACATTATCTTAGCTGCTATATGACCAATCATTAACAACCAGTGCAGTATTGTGTTTTTTTTTTCCAATGAAATGACATTTACACTTTAAATTAATTTTTAAGAAATGTTGGTAATGGTTTTCTTTTACCATTTCATATTCTGTTAAAAATGGAAAAAAACATAAACCTTACAATTTTCACACTGGCCACTGGGGCTTTTTTTACACACTGACTTACTATTGCTTCTAGGAAAAAAACCATGGAAATTAGCAGCAATAGACTGATTCAGGCCCTATGTTTTGTATTGAAGCATCTTATGAGCGTGTGTAAAGGGTTGTTGTGATGGGAGGAGAAGGGTCAGGTGTGATTGCTGGATCCTGTGTATTAGCTGTGTATAGAGCTGTCTTAGGCTGGTTTCACACTGCGGTTTTTCACTGATCAGGTTCGATCAGGTTTGTGTGCCAAAACCAGGCGAGGAACCAGGAGAGGAACTTGCAAAGAAAAAGTATAATTGAAAGATTGACACCTGTTCTGAGTTTTGGAGACACTCCTGGTTTTGAAACACAAAACCTGACCTGACCTGATCTGACCGCAGTGTGAAACCAGCCTTACCTGTTATTGTAAACCTGTTTCTGATGATAATGAGCCTGCTGAAAACTCTTCATGAAAAGACAAAGTAAGAGTGTAATAAAGCCTCAAAAAATTGCAAGATTACTGATTTTGTTTTAATAAAGATTGTAATATATAAATAAAACTATAAAAAAAAAGTTTAAAAAGTTCAAGTAATACAAGACCTTTTATTGTGTTAGGTTCTTCGGGCTCTGAAATGTTCCCTGCAGCCCACCGTGAACAATGTCTCACTGACGTGGTCTCTTCCCTCTGGGGTGGAAGCTATTCTCCTGTCTAAAGTCCCCACCGCCATATTTCAGGGTCAGAAGTCCATTGTCTATGCCCAGCTGCAAGGAAAGGTAGGTGATATCATGTCTGAGTCTCATAAAACATTATACTATCCAACACCAGAATGAAATTAATGTGTCAATTATATTAATTATTGATAGTCACCATCTTAGGAGCCTAACTTCTCATGACATAAGAATCATATTTATTGTAGGTGTGATATTAATACAGGAACATTTCTATGTCTATTTCTTGATAAAGTATTGACCTTACATCCTTAAAACACACCCCACCATCAGGGTACTACATTTATGTGTTGGGTCATTACAGATCTCCTTCCCATTTTCCTAGGTGGAGACTGAAGCGGAGGGGGAGGTTTGCCTGCAGTACAACTTTAAGGATGAACTTTTGAAGAACCCAATACGTTTCCCTCTTAAAATTGAGAAAGCTGAAAGGTAATTATTAAGAAATCTAAGTAATGGGGTGAAAAATGAATTGAAGGGGTTTCCCATGACTTTGAGGATATAATAAAAAAAAATGCATTCACCTCTCGGATGGGCGCTGCTCCTCTGCACTGGGTGCTGTACCCTCTCTAAACTGCTCCTGTCCGGACAAAATGAGAAGGCGGCCCCCATCCAATAAGCGAATAAAGGTTTTCTTTTTTTTTTCCGCTCTCCTGGCCCTTTAAAGGGATAATCCATCTTTGAATGATTTCTCGTCTGTGAGTGAGCAGTGTCCGTGATGTCACACCAACAGATATCTGCCGGTTCACATGTACAAGCAGCAGATTTCGCTCACCAGTTCTCTTTTATAAATAAACAGATGCACAAACAGAGCCAAATGATCACTTTTTAATGAGAATTGGTCACCAGGTTTTTGCTATCTAATTTTGGATCAGATTAATGTAGGTGCAAAGACCCTGATTCTAGCGATTTGTCACTGCAGTTTTGATAAAATCTCTGCTTTATCAACAGGAGATTGTACCTAGAGGACTATTAAAACTGCAGTCCTCTGTAGTCATGAGCTCTGTATAACCCCGCTTCCACATTGATTGGCAACTTTCTACCTATGCACAGTGTACAGAGAGATAGTGAGAGAATACCTTATTTTTCGGATTATAAATCGCACTTTTGTTCCCCCAAAATTTTGGAGAAAGTGGGGGGTGCGTCTTATAATTAAAAACTTAACTTTCTGAATTGTAGGGAAGTGGGATGCGGCTCTGGAGCAGTGTCCGGGGGCTGGAGGAGGCTGGCTGCAGAGGTAGCGGGAGGTCACGTGCTCCCGCTCATTAGCATCATGTAATATGCACTGCACCCGCTGTCCATCACCTCGGTGCTGAAACCGTGCCAAGATATGGATAGGGGAACAGGCATATTACATTGCCTGTAGTCACCCCCCATCCTGGATATGGCCCCCCCCCCCCCATCACTTTGTATGGCCTCCCATGCTGCTGCCCATACTGCCAGCACAGGGACATATGTGCCAGCACAGATCCTGAACATCGGGTTCCCTGGGAAATTTATGTTACAGTTTGGTTCCGGCACTCAGCTGTCATTCTGTGCCTGCTCTCTTTGCTAGCAGATGTGTTTGTCTGCTGGCAAAGATGTAGCAGAGGTGAAGCTAAGAAGACCTGGATTACGCAGGAGGGAATATTTTTTTAATAGAGATGGAGTTCCTAAATGTGTTTTACTGCTAATAAACAAAAAAAATTTCTGTGTTGTGTTTTTTTATGTTTACTAGAAATTCATGATGGCTGGATCTAATTTGGCCTGATATCATGAATTTTGGGATTAATATCAGCTCACCATACAAAGTTGTATACCTGATCGGGTGAGCGAAATTCAGTTCTACTTTCGAGATCAGTAAAGGCTACTGGCAGATCCCTTTGACAACCGGTGCCCAGAAACATTCAGCCTTCCTCACCCCCTTTGGTCTGTTCCAATTTACAGTCATGCCATTTGGGATGAAGAATGCGCTAGCTACTTATCAGTGAATGGTGGATGTCATGCCTGCAGGCTGTTATGAGTTTTCCCAGATTTATCTGGATGATATTACCATATTCAGTAATACCTGGGAGAATCACCTGCACCATGTAGGAGAGATACTTCAACGCATTTAGCAGGCTAGGTTAACAATTCGGGTGGACAAATTGGGAATGGCTGAGGTGCAGTACCTAGGACACCGAGTAGAGGGTGGTAGTATAAACCCTGACTGGGAAAAAGTGGAAGCAATAACCCCAGCCCCGCAACTAACAGCAAATGTAGTCATTCTTGGGTACCACAGGGTATTACCAAAAATTAATCCTGGGGTACAGTGCCATAGCAAAACCTCTGACTGACCTGACAACAAAGTAATTCCAAAAACAAGTAGAATGCACCAACCTATGTTAAAAGGCTTTTGCGCAGCTCAAACGAGCCCTGACAGGGGTACTTGTGCTGGCTGAAGCCAATAATAACAAGAGGTTTCTCGTGCAGAATGATGTATCAGACAGTGGGTTGGGCGCTGTCCTTAGTCAGGTGGATGGCGCAGGGCAGGAGGACTCAGTGGCGTACTTTTCAAGTTAACTGGTATACAGAGTAAAAGTGCACACCACCAGAGAAAGAGGAGTGTTTGGCCATTGTCTGGACACTGAAAAACTGTAACCCTATTTGTATGGGAGGGAATTCATATTAGCAATAGACCACAATCCCTTCACCTGGCTACAAGATTGGCAGATGAGAATGGGCGATTGGGACGATGGAGCCTGACATTGCAACCGTACAATTTTATCCTTTCTCACAAAAAGGGAAGAGACCACGGCAACATAGATGAACTATCGAGACAAACTGAGGATGCCGCCAAAAGAAGGCGAATACCCAATCATATGAACTGAAGCCAAGCGCTTGCCATGCTGAAAAAGTGGGGCAGGAGTGTGAGCTCCTCTCTGCAGGTGGTTTCCCCAATACACATCCAGTGGACAAGGCAGGAGATGGGGCTTCTGGAACAATAAGTTTCTGTAAAAGTTAGTTGGTGCTGTGAATTGGAAGCGAGAGGATCTGTGCTAAGCAAGATCCTAGAACCCATGGATGGACTATATAAACAAGCTTGTTACATGCGCTACGATTGTGATATTTATCTTCTGGATTTTAGGAACTACCCTAAGAACTATTCTTGCTGACTGGACTTGGATACACAGGCTACGGTTGTGATATCCATTGTCTGGAGGAACTTAAGGACTATTGTTGCCAGCTGGTTTCTGATACTGGGGACATCACATAGTCACCACCTACTTGGAGTTGTTGTAATACTATGTACGGATACAAATAAAAATTGTTGCATCGTTAACCTGCCCAGGTAATTATTACAACCCACAACCTCAGATCTTCACAGGACCATTCCCAACCTAGGGCTTGATGTCAGCTGTGATTTTTCACAAATCACAGCTGACTTTAACATCTTTAACCCCTTATATTACCCTGATTGCCACCGCACCAGGGCAATCAGGATGAGCTGGGTAAACAGCCAGGATTTGGCGCCTCTAATGGATGCACCAATGCTGTGGGCTGCCATTAATGCCTAGGGAAGGCTGAAAAACCATGAGCATCTATAGGCTGAGAATAGCAACCCCCAGCTGTCTGTTTTATCTTGACTGGGTATCAAAATTGGTGTGGACCCCACACTGTTTTATTTATGTTATTTTTTTATTCATTTTATATTGACTAAGATGGCAGCCATCAATGTGGATAGGTGAGACTGGGTTAGAATCTAAGGAATTGGGTAGATTTAGATCAGATTTTATTTGATAGAAAGCTAATAAAAGTTCAGGATAAGGATAAGTTGCAAGTAATTACTTTAGATTATTGAGATCTTAAATTGGAGACAGAATAAAGTTTCATGGATTAAAGGGGAAGTCCGAGGAGATAGAAAAAAAAAATTGTACTGTCCATGCATTCCTACATTGTGAGCTGGGCACTACAGTTCTAGGATCTATAGATCACGTGTAAATCAATAAAATCATATCTGCTCCTCAGCTCTCACCCCTCCCTTCAAGGACAGGTGAATTCAGCCTCATGCTGCAGCAAATAACAGGAGGTGTGTTGGGGCGTGGACCCTTTCAGTTCCAGGATCATCTTACATTCCTGCCCAGTCATACTTCTGTATGATCAGGGGGCATGGCAGCAGTGTGGCAGGGGGCATGGCTGCTGGCCCCATGGTTATACTACAATTCTGCCCCTGATATACGATCCTATGTAATGTTCTTACAAGGGTGTTCTCCCTTCAAATAGCATTCATATCACCAAGCAGATATAAATACACACTGTGATCTTCAGCTGTACAATGATATGATGGTGCATAATGTCTACTGTCATGTATTAGGCTAGGAGCAGAGGAAAAGCACTACATTGATGGATTCAGCACTGCCATGGTCTCCTCTCACCATATCAACTTGGTAGCTTCCTGTCCCCTGAAACTTTAGCACCATGCATGATTTATAAGTGATCTATAGATCCTAAAACTGTAGTGCCCAGCTCAACTTCATCATGTAGGAGGGCAGGTACAGTTCAAAAATGTTTTATCTCCCTGGAGTTCCCCTTTAAGGTGTGAAACTATGAAAGAATGATTAAGATTTGCTCTTTACCTGCTATGTGACATTAATTTCAAAATGCAATCTTAACTCCACGAATATTGTAAATTTTTTAAGCACAAATGGATGCTGAGTATCTATGTTCTTCTGTCTATGTATGATACTGACTTCATTTTTTGTTGGAAAAATTCTAATAAAAAACGTTAATTAAAAAAATTTATGGCAGCCATAACGGTCTTGAGTAGGTCTAAAGCTATCATCAGAACCCTTCAGCACCCTAGCAGCATTTAAATACGATCTGAACTAGCTCCTGTTACTGCTGCTAAAGGCTAAAGCCAACTGTATAATGAAGCGGAAATAATGTGAGCCCGCTCCATAGACCATGGGTCCCAACATAGGATGTACTTTCACCTAATGTGATTTGAGAAGTTTCTTGGGAATGAACATGGAATCTTTCTGGAATCTTTGTACACACTGATCACAGATCTACCCATCACCTAGCCTTTCTTTCCTCAGACCCACAATCCATAGATTGGCAGCCAAGTCTCTGATCTCTGAGTTGAAATTTGGAGGAGACTCAAGATCTGCGGAGATGAAGAAGAGAATCCTGGAGACGAGTCTGCAGTCTGGAGTCATCTCCTCACTCACTGCCTTTGTAGCTGTTAATAAGGACACCAAGATCCCATTGAAAGGTCCTCCGGTCCGGAGAGACATCCCTGCTCCAAGTACTTAACCCTTTATAATCTATTTGCACCAGACCATAGTAATGCCGACACGTAAAAGTACCAAATATAGAACACATATAAGGGTCCTTTCACATCAGCGTTTTTCGCTGTTCGCGGCAGTTGCCGTGAAAAAAACCCCGCAACTGCCGCGATTACCGCATAACGGCCGCAATCGCGGCACACTTGCGTCGAGCCCCATACAATGTCTATGGGGTTTGCGGTAAGTGTGCGGCAGGTGTGGCAAGTGTGGTTTCGGCACTTGCGTCAGGTGCGGCTGCGAAAAAAACGTGATATGCCGCGTTTTCTTCGCGGCCTCACCTGCCGCAAGTGCCGATACTGCACTTGCCGCACCTGCCGCAAGCCCCATAGACATTGTATGGGGCTTGCCGCAAGTGTGCCGCGATCGCGGCCGTTATGCGAAAAATAAACGCTGATGTGAAAGCAGCCTAATACAACCAGACATATCAGTGCTAATATAATACAGCCACACATATCAGGGTTCATATAATACAACTGGACATATCAGGGCTGATATAATACAAGCGGACATATAAGTCAGTGTTCGTATAATACACTATTTTGAGGAAAAAAATTATTATAAAGCAGAAACAAAGTATATCTTCTTTATCTCTTGATCTCTCTTTAGCTATAGTCTGATCCCTCAGTGAGCTGGCAGTCCGCCTTGTCTCAAACAAGATGGGTTTTACAGTAGTTGCATATCAGAGTGTTTGATTTCAGATAAAGTTGCTCATGAGTGGAGAAAGCAGTACATTTCTTTGATAAGATATATTACGAAGTGTTTTTCATTTGCCTATACTTTTCATTTATTCAGTTTGATCAATTGAAAATCTGCATTTAATTTACCTCATTTTCCATTTTTTTTTAACAGGTTTCATGCATTCAGGAGGTCATGCCATACATAGGCCCCAGCCAAGAATGATGAAACCTGGTTAGTCATTTCTTATACTTTGTGCAAGAAAGTTACTCCCCTGTTTGCCAGAACGTCCCATACAGATGACATACCTATCATGTACTATTATCATTACACCATGGTGCCCGGCAGAGGGATAAGTCTCAACATCTACATAAGTCCAAACTGATACATAAGTAAATAATGATATAGAAGCTGCTGTTCTCTTCTTCTGAGTAACATGTTTGATAATGCTGATAACACACTGCTTGAGCTGTAAGGCCTTGTGCACACGTTGACTATTTGATGAGTTTTTTACCTCAGGATTTGTAGCCAAAACCAGGACTGGATAATTAAATACAGGAGTGGTGCAGGTGTTTCTATTAGACTTTTCCTCTGATTGCTCCACTCCTGGTTTTGTCTACAAATCCTGAGGTAAAAAACTCATCAAATACTTAGCGTGTGCACGTGGCCTAAAACACTTGTGTTGTGATGCCCCATTCATACAACTACTATGCCATGGGGGCGTGTATACATGTCAGTTTGCCTCCTCCGGAAAGTGAAGTGGCTTTAAAGGCACAAATGTGTGACAAAATAAAGTGAATCAGCCGCCAGGTGTCACCAATGGTGTAAGGGCCCTTTAGATGAGCAAGTAGGCAGAGAATAAGTGATGAAAGATCTTATCTGGTAATGCTCCCGATGTAAACTTGTCAATAATCACCTGATGGATGAGTAAAAACGGTGATGTGTGGCTGGCAGGAAAATTCTCAATATCAGCAGCACATCACCCAATGTAAACAGGACATGCTGCCGATAACGAGCTCTGTGTATGGGGACAGATTCAATTGTAAGAGTAGTCATTCTGTGTCCATCAATATTCATCGGCCTGGGCAAATATCCCAGTAGATTAGCTGTGAATGATTTAATATAGTCGGTCAGCACTCGTTAGTGGCCTGAAATCAGCCCTCGTAAGTGGGACATAAAGATGCACTAAATAATCCAAGCCGAACACATTGATACATTTGGCACATTTTTACACCATCTAGTATAAAGCTATGTGCCAATGTTGAGTGTTTGTAGCAGCTTTTTCTGCACCAAAACCCAATGTGTTAGCAGGAAACACACCTACCCATTTTTGACACTTTTTTAATGCACTTTCGCACGCTTTTTTTTTTCAGAAAAAAACATTACAAGGACATAAATTCAGAAAACTCACCATAAACAGCCAAAAGGCCTGATATCCAATGCACTTAGCAGGACGCAGCAGGCCCCAGTGATAAAGGCAACACAGGTGCATAATACCAATGCAGCAACCACTCTCAACCTGCCATGACATGGGGGAGAGGATTGGTGGTATTTCATATGCACACAGATGAGGTTTCCATAGGGCGTCAGTCACACAAGAAAGTATGATGCAGAATGCCTGTATGCAGCCTATTGATCACACCCATACTATCAGAACAGGTGGACTGCCCAGAGCTATATATATGCACCACACTGGACAGATGCCCCAAGGGGCCCCACTATATCCTGCATAAAAGTGCAAAAAAAATTATGAATCATAATGTGAGTTATTGGTGGATATTTTGGCCAAAATATGCAATCTCGTAACCTACGTCAAGGGTCCTCACTAGTGATGGGTGAATCCAAACTGTAAAGTTTGATGTCCATACCGAACATCTAGTGTTCGGGGACAGATCCGAACACAGACTTCCCTGGGAAGTCCATGTTAAAGTTCAGGTTCGGGGATGATGGGCTGTAAAATAAAGAAAATCATTATTAAACATGATCATTATTCTTACCGAGTCCTGCCATCCTGCGTCCTGCTGTCCCGCCGCTTGTACGTCCGCTAATTCCACCGCTAATTAACTTCCAGGATATTCACTGCAGAGGGTGGAACAGCCAATCACAGATGCTGTTAGAGAATGGGCATTTGGGATTGGCTGTTGGAGTTATCTGGACTACTTTCTAGTATAGCAGAATGTATAGGCTGGTTTGAGGTTACTCCAACAGCCAGTCACAGACGCCCATTCTCTGTGACAGTGTTTGTGATTGGCTGTTGGGCCCCTTACACATATTGTAGGGTAAAAATAATTTTAAAAAATGATGTAGCGCTCCGCTCCATATTCATGCTTTTTTGGTGCAATTTTGGCATAAAACTGCATGCATTGTGTTCATATGCACCTCCTGGCCCAAAAAAGCATCATTACGGTGATTTTTTTGCCTTCATTTTTATGCTTTTTTTGGTGCAATTTTGGCCTAAAACTGCATACATTATGTTCATATGCATCTCCAGGCCCCAAAAAGCACCCAAACCGCTACATTTTGCAATTTTGGCCTAAAACACATATAACCTGACCCAAAAAAGCACCAAAACTGCAAAGTGGGGCTTCGACGTATTTTGTATGCCAGCCAGGTACAGCAGGAAGCTACGGGCTGCCTCCTACCCCCAGTTGCCTATTTTTACCTGGCTGGAAACCAAAAATATAGGGAAGTCCTTTTTTAACTATTTCATGAACTGAATGCATGAACTCGGATAGCCTTTCACACTGCACCCGAAGCCCAGCAGTAATGTGAGCTCTTTAAAAAAAATACACACATTTGGTGTCACTGTGTTCAGAAATGTCCGATGGGGGGGGCGTGTCCTAACCTCTGATGAAGTAGGAAGCTTGGATCTGGAGCTCCGACCAGGGACCTGTTTCACAAGCTAATTCCACGGTTCCCTCGTGCCCCCGAGGCTCCAAAACGCTCTGTACCGGCTCTGGAGGATCTCCTGCTGACATGGGGAAAAGTAAGGCCAGCTCCCGTGACCCGGCTCGCCGCATTGCCGACTTCTTTGTCCCCCCTCTGCACGTGGTGCAGGGAGATTCACAGGCACAGCAGTCCCCCAGAGCTGCTCGTGCTGCAAGGCGTGATCCTCCCACCTCAGCCTCAGGCAGTTCTGAGATTGTTATCCCAGAGGCTACAGTAACCCCTTCACTACTGAAAGCCATGCTGGGGGAGCTTAGATCCTCCATACAGGAGGATATGCGGGCCATGGTGTCCTCTCTCCGGGGGGAGGTGGAGGAGCTGGGAGGCCGGACAGATCATCTTGAAAGGAAGATGGCTGAGCTGGTGGCTTCACATAATTCCCTGTGGGACGCTCATGAGGCTCTGGAGAGTAAAGCACATAAAACCCACTCTAAAGCCCTGGACCTGGAGGACAGGTCCAGAAGAAATAATATCAAGCTCAGGGGGGTCCAGGAATCGGTATCAGATGCAGACCTGAGACCTTTCCTACAGGAATTTATTATGGTAGCCCTTCCACAGACAGACAGAAGCCTCCTGGTGATCGATCGCATACATCGCCTGCGCAAACCCCCAGGGTTGGCGCCTTCTGTGCCGAGGGACGTGCTCGCCCGGGTACATTTTTTTGAACTTAAGGAGGAATTCCTCCAGGCACTCAGGGGTTCACCTCAGCTGCCTGACAAGTTTGCCTCTCTGAAGGTCTTTCAGGATCTCTCCCCTGGCACCTTGGCCCTGCGCAGAGCCTTTGCCCCATTCACTTCAGTCCTCAGAGATAAGGGCATACAATACAAATGGGGGTACTACCCTACCAGACTCCTCATTAAAAAAGATGGCACCTTCACTACCTGCCTCACCCCCCGGCAAGCTGCAAAATCTTTCTCTGAATGGGGATTCCAGCCTGCAATTGATAAAGACTTGGATAAGTCTCCTAACTCAGGACAGAACTCTCCCAAGCAAGTGGACCGCCGCATTGACCCTGACTGGGTAACCGTTCGATGAACTTGCATCATCTGGGTCCCTGGTCGGACCTTTTTTCCCTGTTGTTCTCTTTTGTTCTCTCCTTTCCTGTGTGGTTATCCTTCCGCGCAGGACTGAGGGACTCGGACTCTGGCTGCTGTTTCCACGGACTGAACCCTGTGGACTGTTGGAGTCCTGTTTTGGCCCCCTAGGTGACGTTGTTTGTCACCGGTGGATTCGGACCTCCGGTCTGAATGGACGTTCTGTTTCTTATTTTTTTCGTGTTCTTTGTTTGTATGTCTTGTTTGTCTCTCCCTTTTCCCCCACTTCCCCTTTCTCTCCCTAGGTGGACATGGAGCTGTATCTCTGCTTTAGTAATTTTTATGCTATTTACTTATTGTACCGTATCATTATGTGTTGCTATGTTTGACCCTCCATGAGTGTTACACTGGTCTCCCAAAATGTTAACGGGCTAAACTCTCCGTGCAAAAGGGCAATGGTCTGGCGCCAGTTAAATAAATCCCGTCACCAGATAGTATGCCTTCAGGAGACTCATCTCCTGGCACAGGATGAACCCAGAATGTCTTCTACCTTGTATCCGCACCGATTCTTTGCAGGAGGAGGCACGAAAATGGCCGGAGTTGCTATTTTTATCAGTAGAGATGTGACATTCCAATTGGTCCGGGTGGTCGCTGATGTAGCGGGGAGATCCCTGATTCTTCTCTGTACCATTAATGACGCACCCTATACAATTGCTTCAGTGTATGCCCCTAACACCGGTCAAATCAAATTCTTAAAATCATTCTTGCAAACTATAGGAGATGTACACCACGGGTATAAATTGATTGCAGGTGACTTTAATGTCCCGATGGTAAAGACGTTGTACTGCTCTGTCCCGTCTGATTCTAGAGCGGAGGCTGACCAGGTTGTGCGCTCTCATGGACTCCATGATATATGGAGGTACTTGCATTGCAGTGAACGAGATTACACGTTCATGTCCTCCAGACATGCAACTTACAGCAGAATTGACTATATACTAGTTAACGACGTGGCTCTCCCTCACTGCTCTGCGGCTACTATTGGCAACATATCCTGGTCAGATCATGCTCCTGTAACGGTCTCACTGATTGACCCCCTGGCCTTAACCCCCCTGCATTTTGGCGTCTTAATGCCCAGCTTCTAACGGACCAGTCTGCTGTCTCCCATCTAGAAGCCTTGCTGGATGAGTTTTTCCGCCTTAATGATACACCTGAGGTGCAGCCCGACACTCTCTGGTACGCACATAAGGCTGTTATGAGGGGCCACTTACTCAAACTGGCGGCATCTAACAAGCGTAAATATACCCAGGCTTTAAGGGATGCTCTGGCGGAGGTGGCATCTTTGGAGACCAGGCATAAACATACCCCCACCCCACTCTTGCTCTTGGAGCTCGGCAGGGCCCGCCTTCGGGTCCGGGAATTACTGCTGCGCTCCACCGCTAACGCCCTGCGCAAATCTAAGGCCGCCTTTTACTCTATGGGTGATCGAGCGGGTGCCCTGTTGGCCAGGCGTGTCAAGAAGAGGGAGGCGCAGTCTAGGATCCCTTTTCTTGTGAAGCCAAACTCCACAAAAGTTTATAATCCCATCCACATAGCAGACGAGTTTGCCTCGTATTACTCTGAGCTTTATAATCTCAGGGATGACCCAGCGTTGCCACAACCCTCTCCTGATATTATAGCTGCCTTCTTAGAGAGGGCTTCTTTACCCAAAGCTACACAATCCCAACTTGCTTCTCTGAATGCTCCCATTCAAACCTCAGAGATCCTTAGGGTTATTAATGAAGCTAAGAAACACTCTGCCCCCGGACCAGATGGGTTCTCTTTTCCTTACTATGCTCAGTTCCTTTCTACCTTGGCACCTCGTCTCCTCTGTCTCTTTGACTTCTGGGCGCAAACTGGTAGTATCAGATCAGAGGGGCTGCAGGCCTCAATTGCCACGCTCCCCAAACCGGGCAAACCACCCACCACTCCTTCTAATTTTCGCCCCATCGCCTTGCTCAACGTAGATGTGAAGATCTATGCCAAACTGTGGGCAAACCGCCTGCTTCTGGTGCTGCCCTCCCTGGTCCACCCTGACCAGGTGGGGTTTGTCCTGGGCAGACAGACGAGGGATGGTACGAGACGCCTGATTGACCTGCTGGATGTGGTTGAGAGGGGGCACCTCCCCAGTGCATTCCTTTCACTTGATGCTGAGAAGGCGTTTGATCGGGTGCACTGGGGATACTTGGAGAGGACACTAATTAAATTTGGACTTAATGGTCTCATAGTTCGGGCAATCATGGCCCTGTACTCCCTCCGAGTGCCTCAGTCCGTGCGTCGGGCTTTCAGTCCCAGACCTTTTCAATCTCTAACGGGACGAGGCAGGGCTGCCCCCTCTCTCCCCTTATTTTTGCGTTAGTCATGGAGCCTCTTGTGGCCATTGCTCGTCAGTCCCCTGACATTAAGGGAATTCCTGTTGGTTCGGCTGACTATAAGATCAGTCTCTATGCTGACGACGTGGTCTTTACTTGCTCTGATCCTCAGCGCTCCCTCCCTGTGATTTTTACACTTCTACATGACTTCTCCTTAGCTTCTTATTATAAACTTAACTTGTCTAAATCTACTCTCTTCCCTCTTTTTCTCCCCTTGCCTCTGCAGTCTCATATTCAAGCCACCTACCCTTTGTGCTGGGCCCCTCTGGGCTTTACTTATTTGGGGATAAAAGTGACGCGCCTGGCCGACATGGTAAGACTAAATTGTGAGGCCCTTGTCGCAGAGCTCAGAGCGGATGTGGGAAAATTCTCGGGGTCCTTCCTCTCTTGGATGGCTCGCATCCAGGTGGTGAAGATGATGTTACTTCCCAAATTACTCTACCTCTTTAGATGCCTGCCTCTCCACATCCCTGCCAGACGCCTCTCCCTCTTTCAGTCTATCTTTGACTCATTTATTTGGGGTGGTAAACCGCACAGGATTAGGAGACAGTGGATGGTCCTGCCTAGTGCCAGGGGTGGTTTGGGGGCACCTTTGATAGTGGCTTATTATAGGGCGGCCATTTTGGAGCCTCTTAAGCTATGGTGGGAAGGGTCCACTCAGATCCCTTGGTTGATGATAGAGACTCACTTTGCTCCTAAGGGTTCCCTCAAACTCCTGTTGGAGGTCTCTCTCTTAAGATCAGATCCACCAACGGCCCTTCTTTCTACTATGGTTGCTGCGACAAAACTATGGGCGTCGGTTTGCCCTATGGTGTTCCCGTATATGGCCAGGCATGTGTCCCTTGATGCCCTGACAGTGCTTATCGACGGTTTCCCTTCCTCTCTTTGGGGAAAGGCAGGGATCACTTTTATCACCAGCCTTTTTGGTCCGTCGGGCCTTCTCCCTTTCACAGCTCTTCAATCTAAGTATCCCCTCCCAAATGCTGCTTTTTTTTCATATTTACAGCTGCACAGTTTTTTACGTACGTCAACGTTTTTCAGGGATCCCCCGCTCGTTGGAGACACCCCGGGCCATAGATTTTTTAAACCTCAGACCTTTGTATCCAGGGGTGTATCAGTTCTTTATAACACCTTATTACTCCACGGCCTATCACTCAAACTTTCGTGCATGGATTCTTGGGAGTCCCTTCTCTCATTTACTGCCTCAGCGGAGGAATGGTCCGCGGCCTTATTGCACCCTGCCAAGTTCTCCTCTTGTGTGGGTCATGTGGAACAGGCTAGAAAGACCCTCCTGCAATGGTATATGACTCCGGCCCGTCTGGCCAAACTCCACCTGGCCTCCTCCTCCTCCTGCTGGAAGGGTTGTGGCTCATCTGGATCGTTATCACATGTCTGGTGGGAGTGCCCCCCTATTAGGAACTTTTGGTGTCAGGTAGAGTCGCTCATTGCTGAGGTGACGCAGATCCCGATGTCCCTAACACCCAGCTGGCGCTATTGGGTATTTCTCTGGTAGATTTCCCCTCGCCCTTG
Source organism: Allobates femoralis (assembly GCA_033576535.1). Lineage (NCBI taxonomy): Eukaryota > Metazoa > Chordata > Amphibia > Anura > Aromobatidae > Allobates > Allobates femoralis. The sequence goes on from JARQOC010000003.1 coordinate 813,985,070, forward strand.
AGACCTATCATATCTAATATTCTAGTCGCCGCAAGGCAGAGCATAGCAGCTCACTGGAGGGACCCATCTACCCCCTCCAGGGCAGAACTGATCAACAAACTCAATCTTCACTTCTGCTATGAATCCCTGAGCGCTTCATCACTATCTAAAAAGAATAAAGTCCTTACTTGGTGGGATCCCTGGGTCACCTCTATCCATGCTGCGGATATTCCGTCTTCTCTGTTAAAATGACTGAGTGTTGATTCTTTTTGAGTACAATATATGTTGACATTGATGACAAGCGTTATGTAGCTTTATGTGTTTTAATGTCCACCCTCCTTTCTCCTTTTCTCCCCATCTCCTTCTCCCACCTCGCCCTTGAACTTTTTCCCCTTTATATTGGCCATTGAATGGCTTTTATGCTGTTTTTCTGTATATTGTTATATGCTAATAAAAATCTTAATGGTTAAAAAAAAAAAAAAAAAAAAGAAATGTCCGATGTATCAAAATATAAAATAAATGAATCTGTTCAGTAAACGGCATAACAAGAAAAAAATTGCTATAATTGCAGTTTTTCAGCCTACTCAACAACAACAAAAATGTAATAATTAGCAATCAAAACATTGTACATACCCTAATATAATTTCAATAAAAACAGCTCGGGTCGCAAAAAAGCAGGCCCAGCTCCAGATCCTAACAATGTAAACATTAGACGTGACACAAGCTAGATTTTTCTTTTTTCTCAAGATATCTGTAAATTGTTTCACTTCTTAAATGAAACAAAACATGTAAATTTGGCATCTACCCTGTTTCCCCTAAAATGAGACAGGGGGAAAAAGGATATTGCATGGGATTATTGGGGCTTGGAAGGGGATGAGGGAAAATAAGACATCCCCTGAAAATGAGACATAGGGTAGGGTCACATTGCAAACATGAATTGCATTCACCGCATCCGGATCCGGATGCGGTGAATGCAATTCCGGTCACACAAATTTTTTGTCAAAAATGTGTGCTGAATACCGCACTGCGGTAACCGGATGGCTCAGGATGTGTAATCCTGAGCCATCCGGTAACTGCAGAGTTTGCAGATCCCGGCTATTGCCGGGATCAGCAAACTTAATAAAGAGTTAAATTGCTGACCTAAATGACTGTTTGAGGTCTGTAGGGGGGCTTAGACCCCCTACAGACCGGCCGCCGACTTCTATAGTGTTCTTCTACAATTTCTCACCGGGCACGGGCTCCTCGGAGCCCGTGCATGTCATCCAAAGTGGCCCCCCCCCCGTATCACTATACAGGGGTGCATACACCCCTCTATTACATTTATGCTGTAATTATGTGTAGTACAGAATAGATTTTTACATTCGCAATGTAAGTATATACTTACATGCTGTGGTAGGCAGAGTGAAGGGAATTCCATGGGCGGGGCTGTGTGCAGCAGCCTCCGCCCGCTCCTTGTTGATGGCCGCCCCCTCTGGCCGTAATCCAGTGTTGTGAGGGCGGCCGCATCGTTAAAGGGGCGTGGCTAACCGCGGCACATAGTTAGCCACGCCCCTTTAACGACGCGGCCGCCCTCACAACACTGGATTACGGCCAGAGGGGGCGGCCATCAACAAGGAGCGGGCGGAGGCTGCTGCACACAGCCCCGCCCATGGAATTCCCTTCACTCTGCCTACCACAGCATGTAAGTATATACTTACATTGCGAATGTAAAAATCTATTCTGTACTACACATAATTACAGCATAAATGTAATAGAGGGGTGTATGCACCCCTGTATAGTGATACGGGGGCAGGGGGGGCACCTTGGATGACATGCACGGGCTCCGAGGAGCCCGTGCCCGGTGAGAAATTGTTGCAGAAGACTATAGAAGTGGGCGGCCGGTCTGTAGGGGGGGTCTAAGACCCCCTACAGACCTCAAACAGTCATTTAGGTCAGCAATTTAACTCTTTATTAAAGTTTGCTGATCCCGGCTAGATCCGCAACCTATGCAGTTACCGGATGGCTCAGGATTACACATCCTGAGCCATCCGGTTACCGCAGTGCGGTCCCTGGAAACGCTGCGAAAACTGCTGCCTGCATGATTTTTAACGCAGGCAGCAGTGCCGGATCCGGCCACCGGATGGCTTGTGAAGCCATCCGGTGTTTTTGCATTGGCTCCTATGGGGAGCGTTTCCTGGTCTGGTTTTGAGCTCTTTAAAAGCTCAAAACCGGATCAGGATTCTAAAAAAAAAAAAAACCGGAGATGTGACCCTGGCCATAGTGCTTTTTGTGGAGCAAAAAGTACGGTACGATAAGAGAGTGTCTTATTTTAGGGGACACATGGTATGTAATCGTACGGACTTGGAGAATTGCAGAATTTGACATTTTTTTCTGTTTCGTCACGCTTGGAATTTTTTCCCACTTTACCATTACGTCATGTGATGAAATGAAATGAATGGTGTCATTCAAAAGTACAACTCCTCTCACAAAAAAAGAAGCCCTCACACGGCTATGTAGATGGAAAAATAAGAGTTATGGCTCTTGAAATAAGAGAAGGAAAAAATGAAAAATTGCCCACTCCTTAAGGGGTTAAATAGAAGTATTTGTGGCGCCCCTATGGGTAGGCGCCACAGCAAGGTATTGCAGTATGACAACCAAATGTGATATCTCTGTAGGTTGCTGGTTCAGGATTTAACCTATAGAGTCTGTTCTTGCACGCACTTAGGACTAGGCCACTAGAGTAGGGGGGGACCGGTAATTTAGTAGGTCCCAAAAGGGGTTGGAGCCTAGGGTAGATGTAGTGAGAGAGTGACAGTTTAGATCAGGCAGTGCTGGGAAAGCAGTCAGGAAGGACAGGCCTGACAGCACAGCCGACTGGAGGGATCCCCATCGTTAAGTGGGCGCACAGAACAGCAGGCAACGGGCCAGGACTGGTTGGAGCCAGCTGGTCACGTTGAGGGAAACACCGGCAATGCGGAAAGCCGAGGCGACCAGAAGTTTACCTCTGACCGCAGACCAACGAGCTGCAGGCCCTAATAACCGGGTTGCTGACAGCGCCACCAGATACCTCGCCCCTCAGGACTAAGAACCGGTTCATGACACTAGAGGAGAAGGGCCAAAAATACCGGTGGTGACGGGAGGCTTTGCTTACTTGGGCTTCCCATCCGGGTCGGTAAGGAACAGACCTTGCCTACTAGTTACAGACCGTGGGACTGGCGGGAGAGCTCTGCAAGGTTGGTAAAGACTGGGAAGAGCAAAGTTAACCCTGGAAGATAAAGAGAGCATCTAGAGACTCTATAAGGGGGACCCTGAGCTGGCAACATCCACCTGGTAAACCAAGCTGTACCGTGTTTCGTTTTATCATCTGCCGTTACCTAGTAAAGTGGAGTAAAACTTGAACTGGTCTCTGTTGCTCTTCCCGCCGGTGCCCGGAGGGCTCAGCATCACCAGCAGCTCAGCAGAGGGATAAGAACTGCAACACCAACTACTCCCCTCATCCCCTCATCACAACCCTCCCCATCACCGCTGCCCTGAGGTAATAGCTCCTCCTGTGGGGAGCTGTACCATTCTCTGCTGCACCCACCATCACCTCAGCGGCCGGCTGATATGATAACCAGGGCACGGAACCGGGTTCCCATCCACCCTTGACTCCCCATTCAAGTCATCAGTCCCGGTGTCCGAGTACCCCTATCCCTGGCCACATCATATTGCCCCTAAAATGGCAGATTTTCTAGCAAAAGTTGGGCCCGTATAAACCTCCATAAAACCACAAGATCACTCCTGTTTGCACCAGTCCAGCGCTACCACATCATTGTTGACTACTTACTAAGTAAGGCTAGGGTCACACACGCATATTTCACTTGCTTTTTTTTGAGACCTGCGTTTTCAAAAAACACATGTAAAAATGCACCCATGCCCCAATAGCAAAAACGCATGTTTAAATAGCCATGCGTTTTTGGATGCGTTTTTGTGCATAAGTGAGGAGCTGCCTTGAAAAACGCATGGAAAAACGCATGGTACCATTTAGTGCCATATAAAAACACATGCGTTTTCCATAGGGCCCCATGTTAAAAAAAACGCATGCGTTTTTAATAATGCACCAAAAAACGCAGCTTGCAGTATTTTTTGGTGCTGATTCAAAAACGCAGGGTGTCAAAAAAACACCTTAAAAAGAAATGTAAAAAAGCATGGAGAAACGCATACTTATTTTTAAGGCACCAAAAAAATGCATGGCATGTGTGACCCTAGCCTTAGGCTGGTTTCACTTTTGTATATTTGAGCGCAGCTAAACGCATGCGGCACTGCATTCCTATGTTTAACATGGGAACGCATAGTAGCTGCATTTGGCTGCGTTCGGTTGCGGTTGCATTTGGATGTGCAGAATTTATCTGCCCTCCGAATGCACCAAGTTTTGTTTGTGTGCGGTCGCGGGCTCTTGTTTTATCAGCAAGCGACCGCAAGAGCAAAGAAATGCATGGATCTCAATGGATCCGCAGTGTCCTCCGCATGACAGTGCAGAAGAACGCTGTGGATCACATTGGAATGTCTCCCAGTGGCTGCCGCTAATCTCCCAGGACATCAGCGGCGGCCCTTGGGAGATCAGCGGCGGCCACCGGGAGATCAGCTGGAGCAGCCGCTGATCTCCCGGGGACGGGCACTGCTAGTCTCCCGGCAGTGTTGGCATGGGAGATTTGAAGAAACAGCTGGTCTGGCGGGAAATTTAAACAGCTGTCAGATGGAGGAGATCTCCGCCACTGATCTCCACCTCCCGGCCGCCGCTGAGATCGCTGATAAGCTGGTCGGGCACCATACCGATGTGAATGTATGCGGAGATTCTCCGCTGCGTTCACATCAGTATGGCAGCATTTGCACTGTGTTTGCATGCTCTCCGCATGCAGACACAAACGCTAGTGTGAAGGCAGTCTTATGCTTCACACACGCAAGATTTTGCGCTAGCCACTGCAATATGGGCTCCAAAATCAGGAGCGTCTAACGGTAGCACACCTCCTCATCAAGACCGTCGGGAAAATATTTTTGGTGTTTTTGTGTTCCTTTAAAAAAAAAATAATAATTTTCAGTATGTAAAGACCCGACAAAGTGAACTTTTACCTTCACAGCTCTTATTTTGTTATTTATTTTTCTTTACAGCTCAGAGGATGCGCAGTTCCGTAAAAGAAAGATCATATGATGGTGTGTACATTTTGTGTATTTTTTTACATTTTTTTGCATTATGCCAGAGATTAGTTGGGCTGCAGTAAATTGAAAAAAAACAAAACCTTTTTGTTATTTTTATAACGGCCTTCATCATTACAGCTCTTCTCATTTATTTTCTACTTCACTGCTGTCAAAATGAAATCTCTTATACTTGAAAACATCAAAAAAAAAGACCATAATGCCTGAATGCGGTTTTTGGTTTTTTTTTGCATTATCATAGAGATTATTAGGGCTGTTGTAGAAAAGTCGCATCGTCCAACATCATGATGACCCAACACAATTATCACCAAAGATACCCACCAGTACTGTGATTTGATGTGTCATATTACGTTTTCATAACTTTGGATTACTTCTACTTACCCAATGATTTTGAGATTTTTTTTTTACACATTGTACTTTAAAGGATACAGGTAGTGTATGAATCAGACACAGGCTGCTGTATTACAGCCAAGTATGTATTTCTTCAGAATGTGACAGTGTGTGTTGGTCGCAAGAGCCAGGCTACTCAGCTGCTGGGCCAAAGTTCAGTTCATGGCAGCCGTGCCCAGCAGCTGTGGTCCTAACCGCAAATATAAAGAGGGTAGTAGTAGGGATAAAGTTTATTTGTGACACCTGTTGGCATAATCAGCCTGATTTGGCTGGCACTGCAGAGGTTTCCTGGGAGGTAGGTAGTAGTAAGCAGCGCAGATGATTAACCCTTCCCAACCAGGGCTGGCTCCCAGGGAGATGATGAGGGTAGTTGTGATAGGTGTAGTGCAGGAAGTAGACAGCAGGAGACAATTGCTTTACCTTTTTACTGTGTCTCTGTACGAAGTCCAGGGTGGTACATCCACCACCAGGCATGTGGTCTAGCCAGTCTGATGGGAACCGTGGTTTGTTCTGCTGGGTGAGTATATTGGCGTCCCTGCTGACTTGTCCTGAGTTTTAGGTTTCTTGGTGCCAGAAGATGTCCAGTACTCCCTATTAGTTGCTGTGAGTGACTTCTAGCTAGGCTGGTAGTGTGGGTCCTGTGGGTGTCCCTGCCTATAGTAGTTCCCTGACCCTATATGCTACTGAAGCCCTATAGAACTCCTGTAAGTTGCTGGTGAGCTTGAAACTCACACAGTATCCAGTTCTGCCACCAGGCCCTCTAAGCCTGGATGACCTAGGGAATGGGACTTTGCCTGCAGCTAGTCCCTTCAGAGCAGCTCTCACTACCTCCTCACTGGACCTCTCTTCACCTATTCTGACCTACTACACCCTAACCAACCCTTCCCTCCAACCAGAAGCTGAGTCACAGCCCAAACAAGGCTTTTAGTGCTCAGCTTCCTGGTTGGAAATCAGGGAGCGTGTGTTTGCTTCAGACATCCAGCAGAAGGACCATAATACTCCTCAGACATGACATTACATAGAAATTTTGTAGCGGCCAGGCACAGGAGCACCACGTGCACCTTAGCTTTCCCTTACACCAGGGTATGTTATCCTCTAAGTCAAAGGTCCCCAACCTTTCTGACCTTGAAAGTCACATCCAGCTCTGAAAAAGCTGGTGGCGAGCCACAGTCAGCTCAGAGAGGTTCACAAGCCACATCCAGCTCCCGCCTCCCCTCACAGTAGTGACACCCAGAGCCCCCATTACTGGTAAAATGACAGCAACAGCTTTTCCACAGAAATCAAATCAAGGCAGTATATCAAATCCAGGGGTTCCTTACCTTACCCCATTCAGATTAGCTCTTCTATGTGCTACCCACAAAAGTCAATTGAGACCTCTTCTGCATAGCTGTTTGCTAGACCTAGCATTTACGCACAAAGCTGGAAGACACCATGTGCCACACATCACGGGCCTGCAAGCCACAGGTAGCTCCCGATCCACATGTTGGGGACCCAAGCTCTAAGTATTCTTCTCTTTGTTTAACCGAGATCACGTTGACCTGCACCATTATTAATAAAGGCTAATACATGGGTAGTATCATCTACATCTTCATCACTGAAGATAATGCTGCTCAACCAACACATCATTCACATAACATGACCCAATATTGATGGAGGTGAACTAAGTTGTAGTCCTCGAGTTGAGTGTTCAGCATGTAGCGTTACATTTCACACCTGGATATTATTCCATTGTACAGTGCTGCTCACCATTATTGGCACCCTTCATTTTTTCATAGACTCTACAATATCTTCAGAAATAAATGGAAATGTACCAAAGTTATATCCCAAGGATATAAGGATAATACTGGTCCAAAGTAATACAACAATAAAACATGGTTTGCCAACTTACATGTTCCAATTTCAAAGAAGAAACAGAATAAACAGCATGTGCACCAATAAAGGCCTCCCTAATTAATACTTGGTTGCACACCGTTTGGCATTGATGAAGCCTCAAAATGTTCCTTGTAGCCATCTATAAGCTTCTTGCACTTCTCAGCTGGTATTTTCTCCCACTCTTCCTTTGCCGTTTGTTCAAGTTCTTGAATGTGTGCAGGATTCTTTTTTCCAATGGCAGATGTCAGTCTATCCCAAAGATTTCCAATGGGATTTAGGTCAGGACTCATTGCTGGCCAATTTAAAACAGTCAGTTTTTACTTTTTCAACCATTCCTGTGTACTTTTACATGTGTGCTTTGGGTAATTCTCTTGCTGGAGGACCCATGATCTTCAATTCAAACCAAGCTGTCTTACACTGGGTAGGACATTTCACTCTAAAATCTCTTGATAATTCTCTGATTTCATGATTCATGTGATACAGTCAAGGGCCTTGTTCACACATACCAATGCGTTTTTTTAGCCCTTAGAAAAACTGATCAGTTTTTCTAAGGGTGCCAAATAGTGTCCCCTGTGGTTCTGAACGTTCTTGAGAAGTTTTTGGACTTAGTAATTTTTTCATTAAAAACGCATATGCATTAACACATGCGTTAACGCAGGTGCCTATATGTGCCATGCGTTAACGCATGCGTTTCCCATAAGGCCCCATGTTAAAAAAAACACATGCGTTTTTCCAACAACCCATGTGTTTTTTTACAGCACCCAAAAAACGCTGCATGCAGTGTTTTTTGGAATGGTGGAAAAAAATGCATGTGTTGTTTAAAAAACGCAGCTACACTTAAGTGCACCATGCGTTAACGCATCTGTGTTTTTTTATAAACAGCTAAAAAACGCAGAGAATGCCAAAAAAGCTGATATGTGTGAACAAGGCCAAGGTCTTCAATACCAGATACAGCAAAGCAACCCCACAGTATTATGGATCCTCCACCATGCTTAACTGTTGGTAGGGTGTTCTTTTCCTTTTAAAATTAATTGTGTTGTTTCTTTTTATGTCTTTTCTTTAGCAATGTTTTTTACTTGACCTTGCCCACAAAGCTCTGCTTGGTTTAGTGGACGGCATATTGTACTTGTTGAAACCATGACCCCAGACTGTTCCAGGATGGCTTTCAACATCCTTTGGATGTTTGACATGGTGTTTCGAGAACATTAATTTTCAATCTTCCTCTTTCCCCCATGTCCAGGAGGGTTCTTGACAGTTCCATGCTTTGCAAACCTTTAATAACCTTGCGCATTGTTGAACTGGGATACCAAAATCTTTGGAAACTGCCTTATGCTGTTTGGAAGTCTTGTGTTGCTAATAATAACAGTTCTGATGTCCTTGACAGCTCCTTTGTCTTCACCATTGTGACAAAGCCTAACGTGGCTTTTTAAAACACTAAAGTAATCGTTTGTAGGCAATTTCATGTCACATTGGGCACCAACAATTGATAGGTGATTCTCATTTGTGTTTTGCCACAGGCAAGTCAAAATATGTTTCCATACTAATGGAATGTAAAGTGGGACAATACCAGTGTCACAACAAGCTTTAGGTTTTTCTGTTTTTCCATCCCATTGTTTTTTGTTTTAAATTGTTGCTTATAATTTGTGCTTTTGTTTTTTTACATGATCTATACAAAAAAGCTGACATTATTTTCATGAGTCTGTGACAGCTTTTTGTGTACCAGCAAGGGTTAATATTGTTTTTTGCTGGTAGGAAGGCTTGCTGCAGTGTGTCCATTCCCACCTCTCCTTAAGTAGTCATGTGATCATTCAGCTGTTGTCGGTGATGGCTCATACTACCTAGACAAGCCTGCAGTGTGGAGGTGTTTGTGCCACTGCTGTGTGAAGTTCAGCCGACCTGGCGCCGCTCCCCTGCTGCAATATGGAGCAAAGCAGCAGATTCTAGTAATAGAACTTTTGTGTTTTTTCCTTTTCCTTTTGGAGGGTGAGGGGGTTTTATTCCAGGATTTTCTCAGGAGATAGGGTTATGCCGGTGGCTCAGACCTCGCCACTTTGAAGCGTACCTCTGGGAAAAGGGATATTGCAGGGTCCCATTAGCTAATGTGTACCTGTCACCAGATTTGGGTGTGTGAAACTAGAAACGCTACCTTCAGCAGCACCTATGCTGCATTTTAAGAAGGTGCTTATCATGCCCGGACTCCCCCTGTACACCTAATAAGTTTAACAACTTCCTGCCCTGTATTTTAATTGCCTGTTTCTGGTCCAATGGACTTGATCTGTCCCACCTCTCCTCGCCGTCTGACAGCCTAAACTTCTGAGTAACATCCAAATTGTAGAGCAGAGGCTTCTCTGGATCGCGCAGGCACTGTGCACTTGCACATAGACCTTAGCAGTTTGTGTACGTGCAAAACAGTTTTAGGCTCTGCCCGCAGTGGGGCAGAACACAGTGCGCAGATGTGATCTGTAGAAGCCTCTACGCAGGCACGCAATTTGGATGTCACTCAGAAAAAAAGGCGGGACAGATGACGAGAAGAGGCGGGATGGACTAAGCTACAATCAAGCCCATCGGACCAGAAACAGGTCATTACAATACATGGCGGGAAGTTTTTAAAACTTATTTATTAGGTGTACAGGGGGAGTCCGGGCATAGGCGCTGCTGAAGGTAGCGCTTTTAGTTTCACACACCCAAATGTGGTGACAGGTTCTCTTTAAGGGACAGATCAGGCATCCCTTCTGCTGGAATTTGTATGTAACCCTGTCATCCATTCCCTTCCCATGACATTTATGTACTTATACTTCATGGGTGCCAATAACCATGAGCAGGACTGTATGATAACATACATATATTATACTATTATACTTTCATATTATGCTGATGGGATAAAAGCTTCATGGTTTTACAAATAAACCAGAATGAGCAAAACAGAACCTCAAGGACTCTAGGCTGATAGTTTTGAAGGTCTTCAATGTTGGGGCACTCACATACATGAACTTCTCCTATACATAATCTCCTTACACCCCCATAATTGTGAACATGACAACTTCATAATTTAATTATTATACACATGTTTTATGGTTGTCACATTTCTCAGGTTTAGTTGTTCGCTGTGTGTTATATGTTCTGTACGATGTTCTCACAATTTGTTTTTCTTTACAGCAATGTGTGCCAATTCTGCACAACCGACATGTAAGCTTGATGGGGTCCAAATACTGAACTCTAAGTTTTAAAGACATTTTGGATTATATGAATGTTTTATGGTTGTCACATTTCTCAGGTTTAGTTGATCGCTGTGTGTTATATGTTCTGTACGATGTTCTCACAATTTGTTTTTCTCTACAGACATGTGTGAATATTCTATTCTACGCTCAGGTAAGCTTGATGGGATCCAAAGACTGAACTCAAGTTTTAAAGGGAACCTGTCATCTACTTTATGCCCCCAAACCTATCATTATCTGCCCCTGCATTTTCCTAGTACTATTGTAAGCATCCCTGTCTGACCTAATACTGTAGTGTAATAGGGGAGGAAAATAATTTAGTAACTTACTATTTCTGATTGTAATTAGGCTCCAAATAGATGTATTGGCTGATCCCTCCTGGTTCCTGTCCCCCCTCGTTCTGTTTATCACACCCACGCTGTGGGCGTGATAACCTAATTTACAACTGCCCTCCCCATCTGAATTGTATTCACTTCTTACTGGTATGACGTGACCGGCGTCATTTCCGGTCCTGTGCATTGTGGGGGATTATTGGGTGTACTGGCCGGCTTCAGAGCATGCGTAGAATAGTAAAAAGAAGCTGCAGGGACAGATAGTTATAGGTTTGTGGGCATAAAGTAGCTGACAGCAGTGGCGTAATTTCAGGCCCAGGCGCCCTGATGCGAAAGCTCCAACAGGGTCCCCAATTATTGCAAATCTTTAATAGTATTAGTCTTTTTCTATGGGCCAAAGAGACTTTTAGGGTTCCCCTAGGCTGCAGGGCCCAGGTGTGATCGCAACCCCTGCACCTATTGTAGTTATGCCCTTGGACTATATGAATGTTTTATTATTGTCACATTTCTCAGGTTTGGTTGATCGCTGTGTGTTATATGTTCTGTACGATGTTCTCAGAATTTGTTTTTCTTTACAGTTATAAAATGTGTTGGTGAACCGGATACATGTAAGTGTGATGGGGTCCAACTACTGAACACAGAGAGGTATTAGAGATTCGAAGAATGATTTATTATATTACACCACTGAGAATAAGCGCCAAATTCAATAAGTGGCAGGCACCTCTTCTCGTACCGCACCCTTTATTAAGTCTGACGTGTACACAACAGTGTTAGTAAATCCTCCCCTTTGTGCTGGGGTGGGCAACTTCAGTCCTCAAGCGACGCAAACAGTTCATGTTTTCAGGATTTCCTTAGCATTTGACAGTTGTAATCATCACCTGGGCAGAAGATTAAATTACCAACTTTCAAACCTTGAAAACCTGCAATGGGTGCGGCCCTGATTTTATATTGATATATATATTTTCAGTTTGCGGTATTTTCCATGGATGCTGGTTCATTTTTTCTATTCCTTCTAGTAAATATTGATAACTTTTCATTCTATCAGGATGATCAGTTGATCAGTTAATGTAATTTTCCTTATTTTGCTCTAACATGTTTTTCTTTCCCTTCTTACAATAGTGAGAACTTTATGTTCTACATTTTCTGTCCATATAGCCATATGAGGGCTTGTTTGTTTGTTTTTGCAAGGTTAATTGTCGTTTTCAATGCCATCATTTATTTGATCATTTATTGTATTGGAAAAATATATTATTATTTATTATCATAGCGCCATTATTTCCATGGCGCTTTACATGTGGAAAGGCTATACAAAGACAAGTGCAAGGTACATAAACAACATGTGGCACACAAGGTACAGAAGGAGAGAGGACGCTGTCCGTGAGGGCTCACAATCTATCAATATATATTAAGTATATACGATACAGTGCATATATTTATAATATATACTGCACACACACATATATATATATATATATATATATATGTTTCTTTATTGCTTCATTTTGTTACACAGGAAGACCATGGGTGTATGTTGCTGCCACTATGCAAACACACAAACTCCTCCCCAGCAGTGTACACTGGCACAGAAACAACTCCATTTTTAGCTTAGTGTCATAGGAGGCAGACACAGGGCTCCCTGATCCCCATCTCTCCCAATCCAACATTGTTGTGTGTTTTTAATGTTTTGTGAATTTTCTTTCAGATTTTCTTCCCTCAAGAGGACTTCATTGGAATACAGAGTGCCACCAGGCGCTCAGGTACTCACACTAAGACCAAGGGTACAGGAAGCGTTTGTCTGCCTGTTAACCCTCCGTCTCTCTGGCAGAATCTATCCCTGATACGGACGTGTGTTGTGCAGTAACCCCGATGTCAGTCCTGGCCCCTTGGCTTCCCTACCCACTCGCCCCCCAGTGTTGTTCGGTAGGGTCCACAGATGTCCAGATGACCCCCCAAGTCCCCTCAACTGGGTAGGACAGAAGCGATATTCTCAGCTTTTGGACATAGCACAGGACATGGTAATCCGTTTCTGTGTTGTGTGTCTCCCTGTCATGCATGTCCTGGCCTCCCACCCTACTCATACCTCCCCCATAAGCAGGTATTCTCCAAGCAGCAATATCTCTCAGGTGCAAGCTTCTTCTCCAACACTGCCTCCTCTGCCAGCCTCCTCTACAAATTTATCCCCAGCTTCATTGTGGCCTCCACGAATGGAACCGCCTGCTCCAATCTGGCAGGTCCAATCAGACACAAGTGTGAGCTTTCTCTAGCTGTTTCCTGAGACGTGAACTTCACCTCTCCTCTCCCCTTGGACGCCATCTTCTTCTGTAGGATCCGGACACTTAGCAAAGCGCTCTCCACGTTGCTACTCTTGGGGTACATATCCTGTTGAATTGGACCAAGGGAGGATCAGGAACAGTCCAGATACACAGGGAACAACTGTGGACAGTCTAATCTACTGTACAATGGTCCGGGTCACAGCCACAGAACAGGGTAAGCTCTGCCACTTCCAGGCAGTGCCTTCCCCAGTCCAATTCTCCAGGTTCACAACATTTTTCTTCCTGCCAAACACTAGGGGATCCCAGTACAGCAGCCATTTTACTCCACTTTGCTTGCTTCAGGTGCAACAAAGAATTCCCTTCTGGTCAAAACTCGCCACATTGCCCTGATTGTAGCCCACATAACATGCAGGTGTGGCACCCCACCGGTCTGGAAGCCACAAGGGATACTGTACCCAAGCCACGTGTGTGCTATTCCTGTGCTCAGGAGACAGGGATAGTGGGTATGAGATCGTCACCAAACACCCAAACACATAGACCCTAGTTGGGGACATGGGTGGACCCGCTGTAGGGAAGACCCAGTCCTGGGGAGGAGAATAGGATAGAGAAGTGTGGGTGGGAGGTAGAAGAGAGTTAGTTAGTGAGAGAGAGACAAGTGTGGAGTCAAGTTGAGTGAGGAGAAGGAGAGAACAGCTAAACTGAAGAGAAGGGGATTAGAGCAGTGCTACGCTCATCCCGGGAACCAGAAGGAAGGAACCCTAGGGGCACGGGCGGAGCTGAAGGGGCACGTGCGCCCAAATCCGGAACTGGTGATACCAGACGGAGGGGTTTTCGTCTATAAATGGGACCGGACCTGAACACGGCATGGGAGTCCAATACCCAAACCGTTGAACCAGAGGCTACTAGCCTCATAGGAGCTGTGGCTCACAGCGGGTGCAATCCCCGAGAAGGCAGCTGGACAAGGGTCAGGGGACAGGTACCGGTCGCCCAACAAGACCCGTGACTGCTGAACTGGGGCTCTGTGCGCAGAGGCACTGAAAGGAGAAGCAGGCAGGCAGGGGCGCTCAGGAACAGGACCAGAGAAAGGTAAAGAGAGGCACACCACTGAGGATCTCATACTTGCTACCCGATTCCTTAAAGACTACACAGGCCGGAGCTACTCTGAGAGACTTTGTAACATCGTATGACCTGTCAAGACGTTATACAGCACCTGCAGCTCTCTGGCGCCCTCTTATCCTACTGGCCAAATACGGTATTGCCAGAGGAAAAGGAGCGCAGCTGCTGTAATTTATGTTGTCTACTGTGGAATGTGATATGACAGGATGTATATATACCACCAATTCCTGCCATGAATGTATATATACCTCGATCAAATCACCCTCAGGCCCACAATATCACATAAATACAAAAATTATGCTGCCACCACCGATCTCTTTCAAGGTGGATCGGTAACCTGTTTGGTAACGTGAAATAGCGGTAGGTGCCTGTCGCTCGGTCATAGAACGTGAAGAACAAAGCTATTAGTTCATAAATTTTACTCCAGAAAGTTGGCAGTGTTTACAAAAAGATTTACAAGATATTACAAAAGAGATAATTTACATATATGCATAAACAGTTATTAAAATAAAAGGGATTAAAAGAGAAATTGCAAAACCTGTGCCACGCGATGACAAACTCAGATTTGGTAGGGGGACGGCTCCCCAGAAATGGTGTGTGATTCCTCTGTTGTGCTGGTGGTCAGAACTCATTTCCCCGGTGTTCCAGACATCTAAGCAGTACCATTGGATCGGCAAAAATGTAAGTAATCCAAAAACATGATTTATGTATTTGTGACATTAATGTGCATTATTAAATTTGATGGTAAAAGTCTGTAACTGCACACAAAGAGATTCTGAGGGGAAAGAAAAACCAGTACAAACCAGCCAGCTGTCAGCTTAGCCCAGGCTTATGGCTTGGGCTAGTCGGAAACATTCCTGACTGGGGGAAGCAAAGAGGAGATCTGTGCAGTTACCCTGCAGACGAAGAAGGGGTGGAGAAGTATGCCAGCTCTGGACGTCTTTTCAAACATTTAAACCAATGAAAATAATTAATATTTTCCTGAAAATGATGCCACCCTAAAATTCTAAAATTCGGGTGTCATTTCCTAGCCTTCCAGGATGAGTGGCTCTCTGGGATCAACGACGCACTTGTTCGTCATATCCTTTTAGCTACAAAATAGAGTTTGCTTCTCTTCCCCAAACCCCTTTTTTTCCTATCTCATCCTCCAAAGAACCCTTCTCTTGTTCCCAGATTCTCTCAGGCCATAGACTCCCTCTCGAATTCTGGCATCATCATCCCGTCTCAGTCAAACAACGTTTTTCAGGGTTTTACTCAAACCTGTTTGTTGTTCCCAAGATGGTAGGATCAGTCTGTCCCATTCTGGGTCTGAAACTCCTCAACACAAGGCTACATCTCAGGCATTTCAGGGTGGAATTCCTGCACTCTGTCATTGCGTTCACAGAGTCAGGGGAGTTTCTTGTCTCCATGTGCCCATTCTCCCCTGCCACCAGTGATTTCTGCATTTCACTGTCGGTCCCTAGCACTTTCAGTACACAGATTTTCTTTCAACCTTGCCACTGCCAAAGATCATGGCGGCAGTTGTGGCCATCTTGCGATCCAGGGAATCCATTTGATTCGCTATCTGGCGACATCTTGATAAAGGCCCCCTCTCATTCAGAATGCTTCAGGAGTCTCCACATTTCTCTGGGCACTCTTCATCTCCTAGGGATGGATAATCAACAAGAGTAAGTCCTCTCTGATCCCGGCTCAATGGATCATCTTTTTAGGAACGGTATTAGATTCCACCCAGGCCTGCATTGTTCTTCCAAAAGAAAAACGCACTGCACTTCTCTCAGGGATTCACAGTCTCAGACCATCCTCTCCGCCTTCTCTCCATTTCTTCATGAGGATGCTGGGCAAGATGGTGTTATCTATGCAGGTGCTTCCATTTTCTCAATTCCATACTCGCCCACTCCAGCACTTTTATACTGGCTCGGTGGGATCGCTTCCTCTGAGGCCTCAACCAACCAGTTCTCCTTCCCTCAAGGGTGAGACGATCTCTTCATTGGTAGATTCAGTCTCCCTTCCTCAGCGAGGGCTGGTCTTTTCTTCTAATAGTGTGGACAGTCATTTCTCCGGACTGCAGTCTTTAAGGGTGGATTTAAGGTTCATACTTACACATCAACTGACGCAGTTATGGGGCGCAAGATTCTTCAGGCCGCTGTGGTCTGAGTTCTGCCAAAAGGTTACCTTGTTTATTTCCCACCGTTTAGGGCATCCCATGTTTTTCCAGTGTCCCCAATGAAGTGATAGAGAAAAGAGGATTTTGGTACTCACCATAAAATCTCTTTCTTGGAGCCTTCATTGGGGGACACAGCACCCACCCTGTGTATAAAGTTAAACAAGTTCTTGGATTGTATAATTGATTTTCCTGTTGCTATGCTCACTAATCGAGTTGTTCCTGGGCCAGTTGGTGGTTGTATACTGCTGAGGAGGAGTTATTTTTTGCATGGTGTCAGCCTCCCAGTGGCAGCAGCATACACCCATGGTCTTCCTGTGTCCCCCAATAAAGGCTGAAATGAAGAGATTGTACTGTGAAAATTCTCCAAAATTCTCTTTGTGTTTTATTTATTTATTTTTTAATTTTGTTAAAGAAAAAAATGTGCTTGTGTCTCTTATTTCCAAGATGCAATGCTTTTTTTTAAATTGATGGAGCTCTCTGAGGGTTCACATATTGCGTGTCGAGATGATGTTTTATTGACATCTTTTATGGTAGATATTAATTTTTAATTGCTTCTTATTGCATTTCATGGAGTTTCAGTGACCAAAAATCTTTAAGTTTTGGAGTTTAGTTTTTTTTCATTACTCTCTTTACAGGACGCATTTAATTTTATTTTTCGATAGATCGAACTTTAACTGACAGAGTAATACCAAATATGTGCATTTTTCAAAAAAATGTTTATTTCTCATGGGGTAAAAAGAGGGCTTGTTCAGATTTTAATATCTTTGTATATTTCTTTTATTACTTTATTTGTTAGTTCCCTTAGGACTATATACTGTAATACCGCAGCATGACTATAAATATATCACCGTCTGCTATGATCACCATATACAGGCTGGTTTTCATAGGAGCAATGTCATGAAAAGCATAGGGAGCCTATAGCCGCTCTGGCTTTCATGGTAACTCATTGGCACCCTGCAATGAGCGTGGCGTACATGGTGCTGTCAGATTGACTGAGGTCAACAACAGAGGGCAGAGCTTGGTGCCACACGCTGCTGTAAGTGGCAGATCATACCTGTGTGTGAATAATTATCACAGCCATTATCTGCCAGGCAAGAATAGCCAGGGAGCCCAAATAGAGCGTACAGGCATCACGGCAAGGCATGAACAGAGCTGAAAAGAGCAGCTCCATTCAATGTGTAGCAGCCGCTGCCTATGAATAGGTGTTATTCTGCAGCACTCAGCAGTGGCCATTTGTCACGCTTGGGAGGTGAGGGAATCAGGTAACTTGATGGTGTGATGGGCAAAGGGGGTCAGGAGAGCCTAATCTGACCCTGATGCTGGGGTCACTCGCTTTCCCTGATCTCAGAGGTACCTCTGATGGTGAGGAGTTCCAAGCCACCACCCTGTACCCTAAACTCCTGATTAGCCCTAGGCTGAGGGCCCCTACCTCCACCCACGGGTCAGAGATCACAGCTTCTCCCACGGCAAAAGAACTCCAGGAGAGGCTTCAGCACAGGAGCAAAACATCTTCTTAGCTCAATGACCAAGAGCCAACTAACTCTATAAAAGGTGTCTGACAGAGGAGAGGGAAAGCTATTTAAAGCCAGGGGGAGGGGATTCCAGGTGAGTCACACTTCAACCACTCAACCAACAGCTGAACATAATAGTGAATGCAGCTCTGGAGCACAACAAAGGAGTCAGGACCTTCACACCAATCCCCCATGCAGCCCTTAAAGGAAAATAACACAGACAGCAGCATCCAGCGATGTCAGCGCAAACTAAGCGGTGACACCGCTACACTTCAATTGAGCTGAACTCTGCAGATCCAATGTGTTTACATCCAGCATCTTCCAAAACAAATCACCGCTGATCGGTGCGAGTGCTGCTTGTTGGACTCCCACTGACCTGATATTGATGATCTGCCCTATAGATGGGTCATAACTATTTTTAGACAGGAAAACTCCTTTATGGGTGTATTTACACTTGGTTTTTGTTGTGTTTTGTATACACAGTGACCAGATATATAGTGTACACACTGATCAGATAAAGTTTATTTCTTCACACTAAGCTGCTTGCCTATTGCAGATTCAGTCTTGCCACCATAGTGGAGTTTGGAGTGTGACTGTTTGAGGTTGTGGAAAGGTGTCTTTTATACTGATAACAAGTTCAAACAGGTGCCAGTACTACAGGTAATGAGTGGAGGACAGAGGAGCCTCTTAAAGAAGAGGTTACAGGTCTGTGAGAGCCAGAAATCTTGCTTGTTTGTAGGTGACCAAATACTTATTTTCCACCAAAATTTGAAAAAAAATTCTTTACAAATCAGACAATGTGATTATCAGGATTTGTTTTCTCATTTTGTCTCTCATAGTTGAGGTCACCTATGATGTCAATTACAAGCCGACCTCATCTTTTTAAGTGGGAGAACTTGCACAATTGGTGACTAAATACCTTTTTTTCCCACTGTAAATAGTATACACAAGACTAGATAAATACTGTACACAGTGACCAGATAAATATTATACACATTAAACATTTTAACCAGTGATCCCATAGAAGCATTCATCCAGGCATTCACCCACTAATATAGATAAGTTCAGTTTAGGTCTTTTTATTGCACCATTGGGTATTGTCTATTAAAAATAATAACATAAAACCTGTATCTTGTAGTATTATCAGTTACAGATCCAGCTAAGGAGACCGCCTGTTTCACCAGGTTGATTTCTCTACAAAATGCTGATGGTTCCTGGACTCTTGACCCTGAAATCTTCTCAATATTGGGGATATCCGAGCAGGATGTCGGTGAGAAGAATCCAGATCAGGTATGACCGATACTTACAGATACTTACAGCGCTCTACTGTGTTCTTGTTTAGTGTTTAATATTTTTTGCATTATTTTGCGTTTTGCATTGGAATCTTGACACATTAATCAGAGAAGTATATGGAATATGGTAAACCTGAGATGCCAAAATAGGACGTTTTCCTGAGAAAAAAGTAAGGAACACTTCGAAACGCGTCGAGAATAAAACCACCTGCATCATAATTTTATATATTTTTGAGTTCAGTATTTCATCCTTTACACAGCAGCGCAGATTTTTTATCCACTACCTACAGTTAGATCCATATATATATGGACAGACATTTTACTTATTTTCTTCTGTACATCACCACAATGGATTCTGAACATTTCAGAGGCAGTTTATGTTCAGACCTTCAGCTTAAATTCAGTTGTTGAACAAAACGATTGCATAAATGTAAGAGGCCCGAAAGCACTTTTTAAACTCAATCCCTTCATTTCGAGGACTCAAAAGTAATTGGACAAATTAAATAATTGTAAATAAAATGTTAATTTCTAATGCTTGGTTAAAAACCTTTTGTTGGCAATAACTGGCTGAAGTCTTGAACTCATGGACATCACTAGATGCTGTTTCTTCCTTTTTAATGCTCTCCAGACCTTCACTGCAGCGGTTTTCAATTGCTGGTTGTTTGTGGTCTTTCTGTCTGAGGTTTAGTCTGTAACAAGTGAAATGCGGCTCTTTTGGGTTGAGATCAGTTGAATGACTTCGCCATTCAACAATATTCTGCTTCTTAGCTTTATTAAGCCCCTGGGTTGCTTTGGCTTTAGGTTTTGGGTCATTGTCCATCTGTATTATGAAACGCCGACCAATCAGTTTGGCTGGATGTGAACACACAGCGTCTCTGAAAACCCCAGAATTCATCCAGCTGCTTCTGTCCAGTGTCACATCATCAATAAACACTAGGGACCCAGGGCCACTAGCAGCCATTACTCTTCCTCCGCCATGTTTAACAGATAATGTGATGCTTTGGATCATGAGCTGTGCCATGCCTTCCCTATACTTTTTCCTTTCCATCATTCTAGTAGAGGTTGATCTTGGTTTCATCTGACCAAAGAATGTTCTTCTAGAACCGTGCTGGTTTTTTAAGATGTTTATTTTAGCAATGTCCAATGTAGCCTTCTTATTCTTGAGGCTTATGCG
This sequence comes from Allobates femoralis, assembly GCA_033576535.1. Taxonomy (NCBI): domain Eukaryota; kingdom Metazoa; phylum Chordata; class Amphibia; order Anura; family Aromobatidae; genus Allobates; species Allobates femoralis. The sequence goes on from JARQOC010000003.1 coordinate 814,005,560, forward strand.
CGGCTTGCACAGTGCAGTGAACCCTCTGCATTAACTTTCATGCAGTCTTCTCTTTATGGTAGATTTGGGCATTGAGCCAAATGTTGTTCACTTTGTTGCCTGTTGTCAAGAGTTTTCTCTTCACTATAGTAATTATTCTACGATCATCCACCACTGTTGTCTTCCGTGGGCGTCCAGGTCTTTTTGCATTGTTGAAGTCTTACTTTCTCAGGATGTATCAAACTGTAGATTTTGCTTCTCCTAATAATATTGTACAAATATCTCAGAGTTTTTTCTGTTTTAGCAGGTGAAGGATGACTTGTTTCACCTGCATTTAGAGATACTTTGACCACTTGTTTGCTTCTCAGCAAAATCTTAGAAATGCAAGTACCACACCTCAAATCAGCTCCAGACCTTTTATGTGCTTAATTAAGAATGAAATAACAAAGGAATTGCCCACACCTGCCATGAAACAGCCTATGAGTCCAATTATTGTGGACTCTTTAAAAACAGGATGTCACATGTAAAGGAGCTAAAACTCCTAAGACCTTCATCCAATTATAATGTGGATACCCTCAAATGAAAGCTAAAAGTCTGGACTTTGTCCGTCTGCATTATATAACTATAACTTGAATATGCTTCAGTAGGCAGGTAATAAAAACAAAATGTATATCAATGTCCAAATATATTTGGACCTTACATGTTCCTGTTTGGCATGAACATGAATGATTCGAGATTGAGAAGAACATTTTGCTTGAAAATTGTCGAACTCACGTATGTTCAGTAACTGATCGAATGTTAAAAAAATGCTAGAGCATGACAAAATACTTGTAGATAGTAGCATCGCAGATCTACACTTCCAATCCGGGGAATGTCGAGTCGTCATTACAGAAACATTTCACTGTCAGAAGCAGTTTCTGGAAATGGCTTGACCAATTTTTTAAACCATCCCGCCCACCAGCAGAACTGAGTATAAGTCTGACACAAAGTGAACGACTAGAGAGGGGGGTGCAGTAGTATCTCAAGCTCAATATCCATCCCATTAGGGGGAAATTGGACCCTTTTGAATTTTGGGTTTCAAAAATAGAAGTTTGGCCTGAGTTCACCAGTCACGTCATAGGGCCACGTCACACACACAGGTATTTGTGCTGATATTGTTCGCAGATCTCTGGTTGCAGTGAAATCATGGACACATTGCTCCATTTGTACACAGCGACAAAATGGTACAATGTGTCCATGATTTCACTGCAACCAGAGATCTGCGAACAATGTCTGCACAATTATCTGTGTGTGTGACGTGACCCTTAGAGGTTTTGTTGTGCTCGACAGCCAGTGTTCTCTAGAATGTGTCTTAAGCACTGCTGGTGAAGTCTTGATGGATAAGCGCATCCAGCTGTCACCTGAAAGTGTAGACCGCCTAACTTTCATCAAGATGAACAAGTCATGGATCTCCAAGGACTTCTCCACTTCAGTCGCAGATGGGGCAGACTAGGGAATGGTGTACTTTTCAGTGTGCTGCATTGATCTCGTCATTATACAATTTTTATTCTTGGTCAATTGGTGCCACTTTTGTGATGTCTGACCCTAATTTTTTAAATGTGGAGACTCTTCTTGGGGTCTCTTTGTTGTGTGCTTCCTGAATTTAGCAGCATGGTTCTCTGAGCACGATGCCTACACCTATCTCCCATCTCCCTGTTCCTGATTAAAGTTCAACCTCAAATGCTAGGTCAGGCCCTGTTTCAGATCCTGTGCCATGCATGTGTCTCGGTCGCAATGACTGGTGTACTCAGACAATCTGGGGCAACAGTCTACAGTTCACGGTGGCGTCCAGAGAAGCTGTGGCCCTGACCGGACATGCTAAAGGGAAATTGAAGGGGGATAAAGTTTGTCATGATGCTATCTGAGGTTTCTGCATATGGGTCTCCAGGGAGTAGATGGTAAGGCAGTTAGGTGAAGCGTTCCCTCAGATGGAGCGGGTCCCTGGGATGTAGTGGTGGTGAAGTGATGATGATTGTAGTAGTTAAAGGTGCTGGGGGGCAGAGAGGTGCAGGAAGAACTAGACAACATACAGGGTTTTTGCAGTTCTTACCCTTTTACATGGTTCTTATGTAGACTCAACCCGGCCGGGGAACTGTATTTTCCAGGATTGCAGCCTGGCCAGCGCATAGATAATCCAGGTCCACTCTGCTGTGACACAGGGAATATGGCCTTCCTTGCTGCCTTCTTCTTCCTGACACTGCTACCTCCTAGTGTCCTGTAGTTGCCAGTCCCAGTAGGCAGGTGACTGCGGGTCCTCTTCATGACTGACTTGCAAGTGCTCTTGGCCCTATATAGTTCCCTAGACTTGGGAGGGTCCACCTTGGCAGTCACTGTAATGAAGTCCAGTAACCTCCGGTTTCTCGGCTGGTCCTGAAGATACCCAAGCTGAATTGGGGCTGGTACTGCTGCTGCAGCTAGTACATCTGCCAGGGACGGCTGCAGACTTGGGTCCTCGGGTCTGGGACTTGCAGCTGACCCATATGTGTCCTGCTCTTTCCCCAGCTCTCGACTTCTCTAGGACTGTCTTCTCTACTTGCCTGCCACCCCTTCATAGCCCCTCCCTCCAATCAGTAAATGGGGACTGCTCTGAATGTGAGTCTCTTCCACCTATCATCTCCCTGGCCTGGTATTCAGGTTGTGTTGGTTCTGTGTTGGGGGGTCACAGCAAAGTTTTCCCTTCTTACCTATATGCATGAAGCCACACCTATTAGATAGGTGCAGTACCATAGTGGTGACCGAACCGCAGGGGCGCAACACATGCAGCCTGTGCCATTGTACAATTTTTATTCTGTGTCAATTGATGCCACTTTGGTGATATCTGGCCCTAATTTTTTGAAATGTGGATACTCTTTTGGGATTTCTTTGTTGTGTGTTTCCTGAATTTATCAGGACTGCGTGAGGACGATGCCTACACTGTCACTTACCCCCCTGTTACTAATCAATGTTACAACTTGAAATGCTGGGCCAGGCCTTGACCCAGGCATCCATAGTGCACCATGAGAAAAATGTCTGGGGAATAGATGCCATGTTTCCTGGTTGTCTGCCCATAATTTGACCTGTTTTTGCAGCTTTACACCCTTCTCCCCCCTCCATGTCTTTGATTTTTCCCCCTATTGAATTCAGTGGGGTTTGGGAGGTTCCGCGAACTATTTGTCGAAGATCTCAAAGTTCTGTGAACCAAACCTCAACTTCACAAGGTTTGTTCATCTCTAGTCAGAAGTATTAATTATAGTAGCAAAGAACAGAAAGCTGGGCGCGACAATTTTAGGACTTTTTAGCTCTACAATGAAATCATTGACACACAGTGTGCTGCTGAGCATTCGGTGCACGATCATAAGCAAAGTCACTAATACGATCCAAAATGTGGAAAAGAAAAAGATTGGCACTCAACGCGATGTAAAATCCCTCAGTGTCCCCACTCCTCTTCCCTCCCGCCTCTACTTGTTGGATGAAATAAAGGCTGAAGGATTTTACATCACGGTGAGTGACAATCGTATTTTTTCTACTTTCTGGATCTTGCAAGTAACAATTTGAAATATAGTAATTTAACAAGCATGATAGATAACGACCTTGATGCGATTCACTAATATATAATTGATTATCAGTTATCATACAACGAAGAATTAAGTTAGTAATGAATGGTGAGAAGACCAAGAAATGGAAGAGCTGGGGAGGGGGGTAGTATTATTACTATTATTTATTTATATAGCGCCATTGGTTCCATGGCGCTTTACATGTGTAAGGGCAGAACAAGGACGAGAATATAAATAACAACGAATAAATCATACAGGTACATTAGGGCAGAGATCCTGTCCACAAGGGCTCACAGTCTACAGGGGATGGGTGGGAGACAGTAGGAGGGGGAGAGGTGAGATGGTGCAGCGGATTAGGTCTCAGTGTGGGTTGTAGGCTTGAAGGAAGAGGTACCTGTTAATAATCTCATCAGACAATAGACCTGGGCAACCATAAGATAAATGTAATCATATGTGAACTGGATCCAATACAGATATTTTTCCTGCCAACGATTGTTGAGTGGTCCATTCACACAGTCTAATTGTCATGTGTAAATCAAAGAGATATATTTGGCACAGTTGAGGTTTTCTAGATACACAGATTAGAGTCATTAGGACAGAGAAAAGGGAGGTATGCCCTGTATAGAGAGGGGGAAAGCATCTACGTTTTCAGGGAGGGCAAAACACACTGAAGTGAAGAAAGAGAAGACTTGACTCCTCATGGCTTTTGAATTTTTGTTAGTCTGTATTGTCTCCTATTGTTTGTATATGTCCCCTCTGAATTGTAAAGTGCTGCGTAATAATACAATTATTATTATTATTATAATTTTATTATTATTAAAAGAAAGCAGACATAGTGCAGTCAGAAGGATGATGGTGGCGGGGTTAGATCAAAATAGCTTTGCATTAATGAAGAAAAAAAGAAAAGACTTACGTGAGAAAATTTAGAAGCCTGTAAATGGGCTGTTTTGACTGACTATTGGCCATCAATTTCCCACCACGCCCTTATAATATTGCAGAGTGGCGTGGAGCAGTATTGTGGGCAAGGGATTGACTCTGTACGTTCCGGCACACCACATGAAAACCAGGGTCCTGGCTAAGTGCGTGGACTTGTGTAGTGCGGCCATACCTTGTTGTAGGCCACATGTCGCTGTTGCCTTCAGCAGGCCAGGCCCATATAATGGTTCAGACTGAGCTCATTTTAAGCAACATCTTAAGCAAGAGTTTCCACAGTTCCTCAGTTACAACTTCACATGTGAGATAGCGGGCACTTATCTTAAATAATATGACAGTTCTAGTTCCCACTGGGTTGTTCCCGTTCTTTCTTATCCTGTGAGTACCAGCACCACCCAGTACAATCTGTGACAGTAACTATCTGTATTTCCGGCTTCTTGTCTTTTCTCATAGGGAAGGGTGGGCCTGACTTCTAAGGCAAGAATAAAACCTCATGGTCCCAGAAGTTTTCATATGAATATTTCTTCTCTCCATAGGGGAGGTGGGTAATGGATTTGTCATAGGGTCAGTGAAAAGCCTTTCGCTCTCAGAGGTTTATTAGGATCCTGCCCAAGAAAGCCAACTTGAATCATGAACTAGTCCATTCTAACTCATTACCTTTAAGGCTTGGGGTCCTGTCACCGTCTCATCCGCCAGACCCTATCTGGTTTTGCTGAATGATTTTCTCTCTAGTCAAGATAATGTCTCCCAATCAGTGTCTTGGTCAACATTCTCGGATCACGCTATCTCACTCTGGTCTCCTTGTTCCAGTTGTCACAAGTCATCCACTACACGTGGCCTTGATGACCTTTCTGACTTGTACGTCCACAATAGTTACTAGTGGAACCCTATCTAAAGTCCTAGAAGGAAACTGTCTCTTACCCTGGAGAATAACTCCTCCCATTGTGGGTGTGTCCTAACACTTAACTATTACTTGTACAACAGCCTGTTACTGGGCAAAACTCTGTTATCAAACACTATACATAACACTATCTATCACTGCTATACCTTATACATGCAAACAGATATAAAATGCTATACATTATAGATATCACGACACATTATCGCCACATTATTGATTGACAGCTGTCTCTGCAGTGCTCACAGTACAGTGAATGGTGTTGTCAGCTGTGACTGTAATCACTGTCTGCTCTCCCTCTATGACTGGGAGCTGGTGCCTCGCGGAAGGAAATGGGTTCATTTTCTCATGGTAGCCACACTCTCAGTAAGATGGCCAGACACCTTTGGAACGTTATTTACCAGCATATTAACCCTGTATCTGCCGGTACATAGTTTTCCAAGGTGACAGGTTCTCTTTAATATCAGTTTAAAGTTGTTGTTATTTTTATATTCTCCTTTAATAGCTTTCATTTAAATGATTTATATGTAGGGTGTCCTCTAGATTAATGGTCATTCCAGTTGTTTCTAATATATTCCAATTAATATTTTAATCGTCACTAGACCAAGGATCCTTCAGTGTGGGCGACAGTCCTGGCCCTGATCTGGCTTCATTCATCTTGTCTGGACCAGAGAGAGGAATGGGAATTACTGGAGGGAAAAAGCCGTCTCCTGGCTTAAGGCCAAAGCAGGTAAGATCTCAGAACCCGATTGATGATGATGTCTATATAGAGATAAAGATGCAGAATGTTGACATAACCGTCAGTTTAATTCCTTTTTCTAGAAATCAATAGTGCACATGTATATAAGAAACTTTCAATATTCTCAGATCACAGGCAACATCTGTCTATAGTGAACACAAACGTACACATTACTGAGATGGGAGATAACAGTTTGCGCTCATAAGGTTCTATGGAGAGGGGAGGAGGAGGCCGACATAGACATTCTGCTGTAAGTTCTCCTGAAATGACAATTTCATTTTAAAAAAACGTTGTTTCCGCCACCCAAAGACTAATAGTGAGGCAGCGATCTAAATGGACTACTAGCTCTCTTCCACAAAGATTGGCTGCTCCCATCACAGCGCCATCTCATATCATTAGATTTCTGACCCTCCAAATATTGGACTCTTCCTCTCTGTGTAGCTATCGAGATGGATCAATATCGTTCTGTGTTGGCCACACGGATAAGCCTTGGTTGTGACTCCTTATGGGGTTCACTGGGTTTCGAAGATTAAATGAAAAATATTCGTCCTATTTTTCTAGATGAAAATCGGACTGATTTCTTTATACGCTTAAACGAACCCTGGAAGATACCTAGACGGTGTGAGCTGATGGGATAACATTTTTTTTTGTATATATTGTTTATTTACAATTTTCATCAAAATAACAGGAATAGAAAAAGGAAAAACATTTTCCAAAACTAACATTCCTTATGGTGGGTTTACACGTTTCAATATCGTTCCGATATCGCAACTCAATGGCGCGGGAGCGCGCAATTAGTGCACGTTCCTCCATCGCATTGAATGTTTAGACGCTGCGATATCGGAATACAACGTCCGTGCGATGTCTACGCCCCCCAACCCAGGAACGATCCTTTAACATGGGAGTGAATGGGTGACGTTTCAAATCGCATCGTAGTTGTGCGTTTACACAGCACGATCCGACTCCAATCTCCATTCAATATCGGAGCATTGAATAGCACGCTCATTCAATCCCCGATATCGCATTGACATCGTTCCTGCATCGTATTGGACGTTCACACCATACAACGCAGGAACGATTTCGGCTCCAACAATTGAACCACGTGACTTTTCATTGAAATTGGATGCCGATATCGCAACAAACCCGCCATTAACATTCAATAATGATAACAATACAAGATTGCAGCTTTGCAGGTCAAACGGGGTAAAGATCTGAGTAATCTAATTTTCTCGTATATGCCAATTTGATTGGATTCTTTTATCCATTCCTTACAAGTAGAGGTTTCTAAGTCTCTCCAATGTCTTGCAATGTTTGCTGCGTTGAGCAGATGGGGTCTCAATTAATTTCTTTTGAAATGTAAGTTTGAGGGATCGAGATTGAGTAACTAGCAGTTAATGGGATGTCTATGTTTAAGACTTTCTGTATATGATCTCTAATTTGATGAAGAAAACCCTCATGAAGATTGTTTAAGTCAAGTGGTATGCAGAGTTTTCTGGGAGAGGGAGACTGTAGCTCAATCACTCGCGCTATATGGATTGACGTTTTATATCTTTCAAAATCAGGGAGTCCCAAGCCATCTCTACTTCTAGGTTTTATTAATGTTTTGTGATTTATCCTATGGCTTTTTTCTACCCATATACATTTTGAAATCCTATTTTTGAGTTTTTCAAAAAGATGTTGAGGGATGTCTATTGGAAGTGTTTGGAGAAGATATAGGACTTTAGGGAGAATAATCATTTTTAGTAGGTTGACTTTACCAAACCATGAGACAGTGACGTCTTTCCAGTGGGACATGGTGGATTCAACTGTTCTTAATAATGGTTTACAATGTAAGGCTACGTTCACACATTGCGTATTTTGCCGCGTTTTTTTACGCGCGCTTTTCAAAATACGCAATGTGCCTTTTGTCTGCCTGCAAAGTGAATGGGAAATTCACTTTGCAGTGCAGACATTGCGTAAAAATACGCACTGCGTTTTCCGGGAGAAAGCGCAGCTCCGTAAACAATTGATATGTCAATTGTTTACGCAGCTACTTCTGCGTATTCTCCCAGAGGGGAGGAAGAATCCTACTTCCTCCTCCCCTCTGACAGCTGTGGCCGCCCATTAGATTTCACAGTGTATTAATATACACTGCGAAATCTAAATTAAACAAAAGCAAGTGAATGAAAAATAAAAAAGAATGAATACTTCACCTGTCCGACACCTTCTCCCGCTGTCTGGTGCCTTCTGCCGCTATCCGGTCTCCGATTCTAAGTGAGATCTCTTCTGACAAGACCTGTGGTGATGTCAGAGGGGCGTTCCCGGGCACTCGCGGGCATGTGATACATATCACATGACCGCGAACAGCCAATCAGCGCTGGGAACGCCCCGGGAATGCCCCCCCTCTGTCGTCACCACAGGTCTTCTCAGTACACCTCTCACTTGGAACCGGAGACCGGAGAGCGGCAGAAGGCACCAGACAGAGGGAGAAGGCGTCGGACAGGTGAAGTATTCATTCTTTTTTATTTTCCATACATTTGCCTCTGTTTAATTTAGATTTCACAGTGTATATTAATACACTGTTAAATCTAATGGGGCTGTCACAGAGGGGAGGAGGAAGCAGGATTTTTCCTCCCCTCTGTGACATCACTGCGTTTTCTGGAGTAAAGAAAGCGCAGTGTGTGAAAGCCCCTGCGTATTTTGTTGCGCTTTTTTGCGCGGCCGAAAAACGCGGCGAAAAGCGCTCGCAAAAAAGCGCAGCAAAATACGCAAATGTGTGAACGCAGCCTAAGTCAAAAAGATGGAAGGAGAGCAGCTAAGTTTGGTTCCCAAATATGCGATGGATGAACACTTTAAATGGGGAGAGTGTTGGTCATTTTTTTCTGTTTTCCTGGATAAAAAGATATAAAAAAAAAGGTATAAAAAGATATACATCATATTGGACTTAGTAAAGCAAACTTTACGAGCGCTTGTTCCATGAAATGCCAATCAACGCGATCCAAAGCTTTCTCTGCGTGGAGAGAATTGACATATGGATATTGTGTGGTTTTGCTAAATGAATCGCGTTGATTGCCCCCATGACGTTGTCTTTGGTTTCTTTTCCTTTAACAAAACCATCTTGTTCTGGGTTTATCAGGTCCGGTAGAAGTTTTTGTACTCGGTTTGCTGATACTTTGGCAAACTATACAATTTCACATCATTATTTATAAGGGAAATTGTCCTGTAACTGCCTCAAGAGGTGAGGTCTTTTCCTTCTTTTGGTATGACGCTGATGTGGGCTACTAAAGACTGTTTTTGAATTTGTTAGATTTGCTAATATGATTAAAATAATCTGTCAAAGGCTGGGTTAATTCAGGTTTAAAATATTTGTAATATTCATATCGTATTATATCAGTCGATTGACTAGTTATTTTAGGAGGTACTAAATATTGTATTTATCGAACCAGAGAATACCAACTTATTAATATTAAAATTATCTCTTTATTTGTATCAAAGATTAAAACGTAATAAACAAACCAGAAAGAATTTAGACAAACATTTACACATGTATTCCTGGGGTTCAGCATACATAATCTTTCAAACCATGATATAGAAGGTCATAAACTTTTACCCAACAGGATTACCATTCAGTGGTCCTTAGGGTATACCTTTATAAATATAGATGTTTACATTCAAATGTCTCATGCATAGGGCAATGAAGAGACGACAAAATGAGGGGGAAGGAAAAACAAGGGATAAAGTATTTTTTCTCTTCTTCCCAAGCCCTTATATAAATTTCAGGTAGGGTTCTTAAACATCGTTTACTAATGACCTTCCATTAGGTTACTGATCTCCCAGTTTTAGTATAGATTAAACCTCCACCGCTTGACGCGTTTCGCCTTCTCAGATGTCAGAAGGCTCATCAGAAGACTTTGGAGTTACAGAATTAATGTTCTGTCTAAAAACAAAGGATTGGCAAAACATTAGTTTCCGCAAAAATGAAAATCTTGAAAATAACTGCTCAAAAATAAAAGGTACATAATCAAATACAAGAGGTATATATATATATATATATGTGCAGAATCATTACATACAAACATATACAAAAATTGCATTATTGATCTAGTTGGATATATATGCATGTTCCCAATAGTAAGTATCTAATTAATCGATGGTAAACAGAGTAAAGAGACATACCTTATAACCATATATGCCAAATAACAAAGTTCTTCAATGGGCGAGAATACCCAAAAAGGCCAATAAGCAAAAAATAGAATGACCCCGTAATTTTTCTGGTGAAATCAAAAAACAAAAGAATGTATATATTTAACCACACAAAAAATGGTGCATATCATATATGTAAACTAGATGGAAGACTACCGTGCACATGGCAGCGTGCTTACCTAAGGTATCTGTTGTATGGTCATGGATAAGGCATCCAAAGGAGAAGGTATTATAGGGCATAGATAAACTGTATGGGGACAGAGATATACCAAACAATGGGGATCAAAAAAACGGCATTTTAAACGTAAAGGATAGAGGTGTCATGAAAAACATTTTTGGTGGAGATGTCATATTAAACAAAGATAAAGACCAATCATCCGGTACGGAGTACGGTATATCAGTAAACATAAACCAGGATGGATCCTCAAAACTGTCCACTGGTAAAAAATCAAATATGAGAAACCACGGAAGGATGTTGAAGAATCTGGGATCTAATTATCAATGTTCCATGTATCACCAAGTAAAAATATCCATTACAGGGCCACAAAGAAGATCCTAAGATATACCCAGGCAGAGAGTGTAAGTCCCCTCAGTGAAACTTTAAATAGAAATAACAGGGCCCAATATGCCCATGTATATGAAGAGAATTCATTTGTTATCAATAAATGTAACAATACATGTAAATAGACTCAAAAAATCTTGCCTTAGTGTAGCACAAAAATTTACCTTATCCTATGTGGCAACCATGGTCAAAATAGGGATATTATTAGCCCAAAATCAGGGTCAGAGTGGATAAAATCAATGTCAGTAGCTTACCCACTATGTAGTCATCCTGTGTCTCTGAATGCCTGGAGAGGAATGAATATACCTCTCTTTTATAAGGCTAAGGGGCCTTTCACACTTGCGTTTTTTTCCTGATTTGGAAGATCAGGAAAAACCCAATTCTTACAGTATTTTGCACATTCACTTTAATTTTGTCAGGTAGAATCTTGTTGCTTCATGTTTTCTCCTGAAATCATTAAAGAGAATGGGCAAAAAAAATGAATCCTGTAAGAATCAGGTGTTTTCCTGATCTTCCAAATCAGGAAAAAACCGCAAGTGTGAAAGGCCCCTTAGACTAGCTATTCATTGGTGATTAGTAGTGACAGGTGATGCAGAATCACATTCATCTGTTCCTCATGTAGTCATGCTGAGGAGGCGTCCATAATAGATGTTTATCTGGATTCCATGGTTACTAAAGCCACGGAGCCATACAAACATCTATAAAGCGCATGCGTGGTCACGCCGAGTGACGGCCGTGCGTCACTAAGTCATGACGCAGGGCGTATGCGCTCCACGGCCGCTCGCGTGGAACGCAAGCCCTCGGAGTGCGCATGCGTGATCTGCGATCCCGCAAATAGGATTACGCCGATGGTATTACAATGCTAGCGGCAGATATAAAAAGCGGATCATTGCAATCATTTAGGAAAATGATGATAGCTATAGGAGAAAGGAGGGCATTTAACCTCTGATAGGATTCATGATGTCAATGAATGAACTAGAGGGAGAAGGGCTAACAGATAGTCCATAAGATAATGCACCATCTAATGTGTGGAAGGGGGGATCCTAATTTAGCATGTATGTAAAAATAATGTAGGGGTATTCAGCGTAGATTATGGTTTAAAGTAAGAGAACATGCGTATCAGCCATCAAGATTTACAAGTTGAAAACACAGTTAAAAAATACATACATAAAAAGCCTATTTAGCTAAAACATCCAGATAGCAGGAACTATATATATTTAACTGTTCCAGTTTATGATGTTGAACCCTTCTCGGGTAAATAACATCTTTAAGGGCCGGTGATTAGATCTATCAGAAACACCACCAAAACACCATGCGCTAACCGAAGCCGTGGATCAGCACGTGTTAACTAAAGGAAACAAGTATAACTCAGTTGTTCATTAAGGCCATTTGGTTGGACACTATTGAAGTTGTGGATCCACCTTGCTTCTTTCTGAAGAAGGGTTCTGTCAAAATCTCCCTTTCTGGGTGAAGGTCTTGGTACTTCCAAAACTCTCAACTTTAACGATTTGGAGTCCCCTTGGTGAAATTCTCGGACATGTCGAGCAATCGGTGTGTCTCTATCATGTCTCACATCACCAAGATGTTCCCCAAATCTTTTACGCAGCTCTCTCTTAGTTTTGCCAATGTAGTCTTTCGGGCATGTACAGGTAATTATATAAATCAGCCCTTGTGTACCACAATTGGCAAAATCGCGTAAGGTGTAAATTACACCAGTTTTGGAACAGGTGACGGTTTTTGAAGGTTGTATCCATGGGCAAAACTTGCAGTGTCCACATCTATAAGTCCCTACCGTTCTCAAATTCTGCAGCCAATTATTCTGCGATTTGGGTTTTTGGTAGTGACTACGGACCAACCTATCGCCAATAGATTGTCCACGTCTATAGGTAACACTTGCGTATGGCATGATGTAATCAGTTAGATCAGGATCCGCAAGTAAAATACGCCAATGTTTCCTCATAATAGCCATTATTTCCTCATTATGGGCATCAAATGTGCCGATCAATCTGGTGATAGATGAAGTCTCCTCCTTTTTTTTGGGAACAAGTAATGTATCCCTTTTACATTGTTGTGCGTTCTTAAAAGCCGCACTCAACGATGAGCGAGGATAACCTCTATCCAGGAATCTGTTCTTTAGTAGGTCTGCCTGTCTATGGAACTCATCATGGGTAGAACAATTCCGTCGTATGCGGATATATTGTCCTTTAGGGATACCTCTTTTTTGTGGTTCCGGGTGGTAACTTCCCCAGTGCAACAAATTATTTGTTGCAGTTGGCTTTCTATAAATAGTGGAAACCACTCTACCTTTATCGTCTTTGATAAGCAGGATATCCAAAAAGGGCAACCTATTATACCCAAATTCGTAGGTGAAAAAAAGTCCCAAGTTGTTTTTGTTGAGTTCCTGCACAAAGAGAACAAACGTCTCCTTGTCCCCTGACCATAAGAGAAGGATATCATCCACGTAGCGACCCCAAAATATGATGTGCTGGGTCCATTCTCGCATGGAGTCACTAAAAACGTGAACGTCCTCCCACCAGCCCAGGAGCAGGTTGGCATATGAGGGCGCAGCTGAGCTCCCCATAGCTGTGCCCCTGAGCTGGTGGTAAAACTGGCCAGAGAAGGTAAAGTAGTTATGTGTCAGCAGGAACTTTAAGAGTCCTAGAACGAACGAGTTGTGTTGGATGAATTGTCTGCCCCTAGCTTTAAGGAAATATTCTACAGCCTCCACCCCTAGATCATGTCGGATCGAACTGTATAAGGACTCCACGTCAATGGATGCAAAATAAGTTGTTTCATCCATCGTAATACCATCGAGTTTTACCAGGAGGTCACTAGTGTCCCTCACATATGATGGTAGAGCAAGGACAAATGGTCTTAAGATTTTATCCAAGTAGACCCCAACATTCTGCGTTACCGAGTTGATCCCAGAGACTATAGGTCTTCCCTTTAATGGTACTAGTCCTTTATGAATCTTCGGGAGTGCATAGAATGTGGGTATCATTGGAGCCACTGGGGTCATAAATTTCATTTCGTTCTCAGAAATTAAACGAGCCTCTAGACCCTTAACTAGCATATCATACAGTTCATTAGAAAAAGTGATGGTTGGGTCTTTTACCAGTTTGCCATAGAAGGTTTCATCCCCCAGAATATTTAGGCACATAGTTGTATAGTTACTGTGGTCCATTACAACCACATTACCTCCTTTGTCTGACGCCTTAATGATTAGATTGTCATTTTTAGACAAATCATCCAAGTGCTTTTGTTCCATTCGGGTGAGGTTAAACTTGTTTTTAGAAGTGAAGGAGGGTATTTTAGAAAGTTCATCACTCACTATCTTGAAAAAGATGTCAATTGAATCAGTTCTATCAGTTGGGGGCATCCTTTTACTAGCTCTTTTCAAAGTAGTGAAAGGCCCAGTACCAAGGGTACCAAGGTTTTCAGACTCCAATTCGTTTAGCTCCTGCAAGGATATGCGTTCTTCCTCGCTAATCCCTGATAGGGCGAGATCTTCCCTTTTTGTATTATGGAAAAATCTTTTCCACTTTAATTTCCTACAAAATAGGGATAGATCTTTAGTCCAACTAAATATATCAAATTTTTGTGTGGGAACAAAGTTGAGGCCTTTTCTCAGTACCTCCAACTGTTCCTTTGATAGTGCATATGACGATAAGTTAATCACCTGATTGTTTACATCTTGGGAGGGAGTGGGGTTTCCCCTACCCTCTGTGACCTTAGGCCATAGGGGACCCCCCTCTGTTCTAAAAAAAGAGGCACATATTGATGTGGACGGAAAGGGTGGTAAAGATGAGGAGGAAGCAGAGGTAGGTGCCGGTGTGGAGGGAGGGGTCACCGGCGGTAAAGGGACCCTGAGATCGTCCCATTTTTTGTATGGTTTCCTCCGTCTCTTGTTCTTTCTTGGAGGTTTTTTAGGGACTGCTGGTGACTTGTTACCCGAAGGGCCCTGGAGAAAAGCGTACGCTTTATTTGCTCTAAAGTCTGCGGAGTCCTTAATAAACTTATTATGTTTCCGATTTTTTAAGGAAGTTTGAAAACGTTCGATAGAATTTTGCAAGATCCCCTCTCTTTTATTAAAGTCTGGGTCTGCTTTAAAGCCTAATGCGTATCTATTATATAAAACCCGAAGGCCACTTCCGGAGGAGGCCACGCCCACTTCCGTGATGGTCGTTGTGACGAAATGGACCCTTTAATATATAATGTAGGAGGATTTCTTATTCATCCAGACATATCATATTGTATATAGGTTTGTAAACTTGTAATGGTCAAAGAGAATTTCTTACAGTATTGTCATAGATTTCTGTGGTTAAAGTTTAGCTTGGTAATGTAATTATCTAACCTGTTTGTCATTGAAGGCCAGAGAACTTAATTATGCTAATCGTCCATTGTCTATTACCCTGTGAATGTGGATTGAGGCTCCAGCCACTATTGTGTTATTGTCATGGTTTGCAGACTGATTGTCTCAGACTAACATTCCATTGTAAGGTGCTATATCAATCAGCATTGGATTGCAATAGTACCTAAAATATGTTAAACGAGGATTGGAGTTCAGCGAATGAAAAGACTGTGTTATTGCACCAATCATGACGTCCCCAATATCCTACAATGAGGGCTGAGGGTATATAAGGAGGACTGTTCACTTTGACCAGCAGTTATTAGGAGATTGGAGTTAGATTCTGTCTAGTGGCCTCAGTCTAGGGGTTTCGGTCCCGGCTAGAGGTCACTGGATTGGATACAGGCAGCTAATCTAGGGTCTTCGGATCCGATTAGCTAGCCATAACCCCTGGCCTAGGCATTTCGGTGCCGACCAAGGGGCTCAGAACACGGACTAAAAGAACCACAAGGACTTCAGCATCGGATTAGCGGATACGACTGTG
This sequence comes from Allobates femoralis, assembly GCA_033576535.1. NCBI lineage: Eukaryota > Metazoa > Chordata > Amphibia > Anura > Aromobatidae > Allobates > Allobates femoralis. The sequence goes on from JARQOC010000003.1 coordinate 814,021,317, forward strand.
ATAAAGACTGCACAAGATACATAAGGATAAGGAAGCAACCCAGGTTGGGACGATACAGTCCCCTGGCTACAGACTTTGCCGTGCTACATTCTAAAACCCTGGTGAGCCAGCGGAAGGGTGAGACTCTGTTGCCTGTTGTTACATTTATGTGTTGTGCTTGGTTATGCGTTATATGCTGTTAACTGTTTGGGGATCCAATAAAGCCTTGATATTGTGATTCCCTCACCCTGTGTTGTCTGAGTAGTGTTCCGCCCACGGTTAAGGAGCTCGGGCGTTCAGCTGGGGATGAGCCCTGGTCCACGCTGTCTTTGTAAAGGCGGCTGGGCCTGCGGACGAGAGCGCCCCCTGACCCCCGGGTCTCCACAATTGGTGGCAGCAGTGGGATACTACTCAGCCTGGTTTATCCAGGGGAGCTGCAGGGGACTGGTGTTCGTGGACACCGTCCAAGGGCTCAACAACCAGGGAGGCATATAAGCATACCCAGCAGGCCATAGGTGAGGCATTCAGGTTTCGGACGTTGCCATGTCCAACCCCACCAGCTCAGCCATGGGACAAGGGCCGGAGAGGAGATACGGCAGCAGCAGTAAATGGATGCTACAGGATCTGTGCCAGAGGAGAAATATTGAATACAGGAACGCTGACACTCGGTCGGCTTTGATTCAGAAATTGGTCCATTGGGACACCCAGAATGATGGTGAGGATGATGAGGACCCCGCCGACGTGGTACCAGAGGATGTAAGTTGTGCACCACATCATGGATCCAGTGAATATCGTGAAATCACCAGGTCCACAGCAGTCCAAATCAAGGAGGGCTTGGCTGCATTGGGGCCCAAAGCCTCAAGAGAAGAGAGGGCTTGGGTTCTGGGAAATATTTTAGGAATTCCAGCTCACCAACTGCTACCACCAGCCGCTCGAGTAGGATTATTCCGCTACCCATTAGAAGCCCCACCAGGACAAAGGTATGCAGACAGGATACGTGACTTGCCCAATCCACAGCGCTGTTATACGTGTGGACGTCTTGGACATATGGACAAAGATTGTCGCCAACACCGGGGCCCCATGCCTGGAGCTCATCGGCCAGCACAGCCAGTCCAGGTCAGTGACGTCCAAGCCCCGGGACAACAAGAAATTGATTCTGTCTACACCCTGGTAAGCCCAGCTATTGTTTCTCCAGACCCTGTACCCTGTTCCCAATTAACCATCTCCCTGGCTGAGGGTCAGTGCTCAGACATCCCTCTGGCAGGTGTGCAGCTGGCCGGGGCGAACAACCAAGGAGAGGGTGAGTTGGAGCGTATGGACAGCATCCCTGCCCCTGTTATTTTGGAGCCTGAGCAGGGAGAGGACAAGTTGGAGTTTATGGACAACGTCCCTATCCCTGTTGCTTTGGGAACTGACCAGGAAGAGGTCGATGTGGAGCTTACAGACAGCATCCCCATGCCTGCTATTGTAGAGACTGACCAGGAAGAGGTCGATGTGGAGCGTATAGACTGTGACCCTACACCTGCTATTGTGGAAACTGACCAGGAAGAGGTTGATGTGGAGCTTACAGACAGTGTCCCCATGCCTGCTATTGTAGAGACTGACCAGGAAGAGGTTGATGTGGAGCGTATAGACTGTGACCCTACACCTGCTATTGTAGAGACTGACCAGGAAGAGGTTGATGTGGAGCTTACAGACAGCGTCCCCATGCCTGCTATTGTAGAGACTGACCAGGAAGAGGTTGATGTGGGATTTGTGAGCAGCCTTCCCACACCTGTTGATTCAGGGTCTAACCAGGAGGAGGTTGAAGTGGGGCTCATGGATGGCCCCCCCACATCTGTTGTTTTGCAAGCTGACCCAGGACAAGGACTATCCAGCCAGTGTGTCACAGCCATCACCATCATCCAGGAAGCCAAGCAGCACCCTGATGTGGATCTTGCTACCCCACCTTCTGAGGATAATCCATGTTCCCAGACGCCATCATTCTTCTCTGAGCCATCAACAGTGAGTACACCTAGCCAGACTGTGGTCATTGACTGGGGGGGAATTGATAACCAGAAATTCATGGGAGCCCAACTCCTGAATCCCATTTTACTGTTTATCCACAATATGTCTGCCCATCCTGGGGGAGGTAATCTGGGGGAGGTGTATAGATGGAAGCCTCGATTGCTGTTTTCTCCATTAAAAAAGACAATGCCGCCAGAGGAGAAGGATAACCAGAGACTGATCACATCTGACTGCTCTGTCTGGCTAAATAAGAAGGGGGAGGTATGTGACGAAATGGACCCTTTAATATATAATGTAGGAGGATTTCTTATTCATCCAGACATATCATATTGTATATAGGTTTGTAAACTTGTAATGGTCAAAGAGAATTTCTTACAGTATTGTCATAGATTTCTGTGGTTAAAGTTTAGCTTGGTAATGTAATTATCTAACCTGTTTGTCATTGAAGGCCAGAGAACTTAATTATGCTAATCGTCCATTGTCTATTACCCTGTGAATGTGGATTGAGGCTCCAGCCACTATTGTGTTATTGTCATGGTTTGCAGACTGATTGTCTCAGACTAACATTCCATTGTAAGGTGCTATATCAATCAGCATTGGATTGCAATAGTACCTAAAATATGTTAAACGAGGATTGGAGTTCAGCGAATGAAAAGACTGTGTTATTGCACCAATCATGACGTCCCCAATATCCTACAATGAGGGCTGAGGGTATATAAGGAGGACTGTTCACTTTGACCAGCAGTTATTAGGAGATTGGAGTTAGATTCTGTCTAGTGGCCTCAGTCTAGGGGTTTCGGTCCCGGCTAGAGGTCACTGGATTGGATACAGGCAGCTAATCTAGGGTCTTCGGATCCGATTAGCTAGCCATAACCCCAGGCCTAGGCATTTCGGTGCCGACCAAGGGGCTCAGAACACGGACTAAAAGAACCACAAGGACTTCAGCATCGGATTAGCGGATACGACTGTGATAAAGACTGCACAAGATACATAAGGATAAGGAAGCAACCCAGGTTGGGACGATACAGTCCCCTGGCTACAGACTTTGCCGTGCTACATTCTAAAACCCTGGTGAGCCAGCGGAAGGGTGAGACTCTGTTGCCTGTTGTTACATTTATGTGTTGTGCTTGGTTATGCGTTATATGCTGTTAACTGTTTGGGGATCCAATAAAGCCTTGATATTGTGATTCCCTCACCCTGTGTTGTCTGAGTAGTGTTCCGCCCACGGTTAAGGAGCTCGGGCGTTCAGCTGGGGATGAGCCCTGGTCCACGCTGTCTTTGTAAAGGCGGCTGGGCCTGCGGACGAGAGCGCCCCCTGACCCCGGGTCTCCACAGTCGTCGCCCAGGCTCATCCAGTGCACTGTAGCCAGGCTGCCCCCGGCTACAGTCACCGACACACGGAACGTTCCGATCTCGGAAGTTCCGTGTGCCCTCCTGCCACTCCCCTCCACCCTCTGCCCTCCAGCCAGTAGCTACATACCGGGGGGGGGCAGGGGGGCCCATTGCCCGCCCACCTCGGAGGGCCACACACACCCTGGGGGTACCCGTGCTCCCTGCCGTGTGCCTGGAGAGGAGGGAGGGCGGGACTTCCTCTCCTGCAGCTCTGCCCGCCCCTCCTCTCCTCCTACACCCGACCCGGCCACCGGTAAGTCTGCATCTGCAGCCATACACGCTGCTCTGCCCTCCAACCTGTGTGCCCCTCTGCCCTCTGTCCTCTGCGTCCTCTGCCCCTGTCCTCTGCCCCTGTCCTCTGTGTCCTCTGCCCCTGTCCTCTGTCCTCTGTGTCCTCTGCCCCTGTCCTCTGTGTCCTCTGCCCCCTGTCCTCTGTGTCCTCTGCCCCCTGTCCTCTGTGTCCTCTGCCCCCTGTCCTCTGTGTCCTCTGCCCCTGTCCTCTGTGTCCTCTGCCCCCTGTCCTCTGTATCCTCTGCCCCTGTCCTCTGTCCTCTGCCCCTGTCCTCTGTGTCCTCTGCCCCTGTCCTCTGTGTCCTCTGCCCCCTGTCCTCTGTATCCTCTGCCCCCTGTCCTCTGTCCTCTGCCCCTGTCCTCTGTCCTCTGCCCCCTGTCCTCTGTGTCCTCTGCCCCCTGTCCTCTGCCCCTGTCCTCTGTGTCCTCTGCCCCTGTCCTCTGTGTCCTCTGCCCCCTGTCCTCTGTGTCCTCTGCCCCCTGTCCTCTGTGTCCTCTGCCCCCTGTCCTCTGTATCCTCTGCCCCCTGTCCTCTGTCCTCTGCCCCTGTCCTCTGCCCCCTGTCCTCTGTGTCCTCTGCCCCCTGTCCTCTGTGTCCTCTGCCCCCTGTCCTCTGTGTCCTCTGCCCCCTGTCCTCTGTGTCCTCTGCCCCCTGTCCTCTGTGTCCTCTGCCCCCTGTCCTCTGCCCCTCTGTGTCCTCTGCCCCTGTCCTCTGTGTCCTCTGCCCCCTGTCCTCTGTGTCCTCTGCCCCCTGTCCTTTGTGTCCTCTGCCCCTGTCCTCTGTGTCCTCTGCCCCCTGTCCTCTGTGTCCTCTGCCCCCTGTCCTCTGTGTCCTCTGCCCCTGTCCTCTGCGTCCTCTGCCCCCTGTCCTCTGCGTCCTCTGTCCCCTGTCCTCTGCGTCCTCTGCCCCCTGTCCTCTGCGTCCTCTGCCCCCTGTCCTCTGCTTCCTCTGCCCCTGTCCTCTGCTTCCTCTGCCCCCTGTCCTCTGCGTCCTCTGCCCCCTGTCCTCTGCGTCCTCTGCCCCCTCTGTGTCCTCTGCCCCTGTCCTCTGCCCCTGTCCTCTGCCCCCTGTCCTCTGCCCCCTGTCCTCTGCGTCCTCTGCCCCCTCTGTGTCCTCTGCGTCCTCTGCCCCCTGTCCTCTGCGTCCTCTGCCCCCTGTCCTCTGCGTCCTCTGCCCCCTGTCCTCTGCGTCCTCTGCCCCCTGTCCTCTGCGTCCTCTGCCCCCTGTCTGCGTCCTCTGCCCCTGTCCTCTGCGTCCTCTGCCCCCTGTCCTCTGCGTCCTCTGCCCCCTGTCCTCTGCGTCCTCTGCCCCTGTCCTCTGCGTCCTCTGCCCCCTGTCCTCTGCGTCCTCTGCCCCCTGTCCTCTGCGTCCTCTGCCCCTCTGCGTCCTCTGCCCCCTCTGCGTCCTCTGCCCCCTCTGCGTCTCTCTGCCCCCTCTGCGTCCTCTGCCCCCTCTGCCCCCTCTGCCCCTCTGTGTCCTCTGCGTCCTCTGTGTCCTCTGCGTCCTCTGCCCCCTGTCCTCTGCGTCCTCTGCCCCCTGTCCTCTGCGTCCTCTGCCCCCTGTCCTCTGCGTCTTCTGCCCCCTGTCCTCTGCGTCCTCTGCCCCCTGTCCTCTGCGTCCTCTGCCCCCTGTCCTCTGCGTCCTCTGCCCCTGTCCTCTGCGTCCTCTGCCCCCCGTCCTCTGCGTCCTCTGCCCCCCGTCCTCTGCGTCCTCTGCCCCCCGTCCTCTGCGTCCTCTGCCCCCCGTCCTCTGCCCCCTCTGCGTCCTCTACCCCTCTGCGTCCTCTGCCCCCTCTGCCCCCTCTGCGTCCTCTGCCCCCTCTGCGTCCTTTGCCCCCTCTGCGTCCTCTGCCCCCTCTGCGTCCTCTGCCCCCTCTGCGTCCTCTGCCCCCTCTGCGTCCTCTGCCCCCTCTGCGTCCTCTGCCCCCTCTGTGTCCTCTGCCCCCTCTGTGTCCTCTGCCCCCTCTGCCCCCTCTGTGTCCTCTGCCCCCTCTGTGTCCTCTGCCCCCTCTGTGTCCTCTGCCCCCTCTGTGTCCTCTGCCCCCTCTGTGTCCTCTGCCCCCTCTGTGTCCTCTGCCCCCTCTGTGTCCTCTGCCCCCTCTGTGTCCTCTGCGTCCTCTGACCCCTGTCCTCTGACCCCTGCTTTCTGCGTCCTCTGCCCCCTGTCCTCTGCGTCTTCTGCCCCCTGTCCTCTGCGTCCTCTGCCCCCTGTCCTCTGCGTCCTCTGCCCCCTGTCCTCTGCGTCCTCTGCCCCCTGTCCTCTGCGTCCTCTGCCCCCTGTCCTCTGCGTCCTCTGCCCCCTGTCCTCTGCGTCCTCTGCCCCCTGTCCTCTGCGTCCTCTGCCCCCTGTCCTCTGCGTCCTCTGCCCCCTCTGCGTCCTCTGCCCCCTCTGCGTCCTCTGCGTCCTCTGCCCCCTCTGCGTCCTCTGCCCCCTCTGCGTCTCTCGCGTCCTCTGCCCCCTCTGCGTCCTCTGCCCCCTCTGCGTCCTCTGCCCCCTCTGTGTCCTCTGCGTCCTCTGTGTCCTCTGCGTCCTCTGTGTCCTCTGCGTCCTCTGTGTCCTCTGCGTCCTCTGCCCCCTGTCCTCTGCGTCCTCTGCCCCCTGTCCTCTGCGTCCTCTGCCCCCTGTCCTCTGCGTCCTCTGCCCCCTGTCCTCTGCGTCCTCTGCCCCCTGTCCTCTGCCCCCTCTGCCCCTGTCCTCTGCGTCCTCTGCCCCCTGTCCTCTGCGTCCTCTTCCCCCTGTCCTCTGCCCCCTCTGCGTCCTCTGCGTCCTCTGCCCCCTCTGCGTCCTCTGCCCCCTCTGCGTCCTCTGCCCCCTCTGCGTCCTCTGCCCCCTCTGCGTCCTCTGCCCCCTCTGTGTCCTCTGCCCCCTCTGTGTCCTCTGCCCACTCTGTGTCCTCTGCCCCCTCTGTGTCCTCTGCCCCCTCTGTGTCCTCTGCCCCCTCTGTGTCCTCTGCCCCCTCTGCGTCCTCTGCCCCCTCTGCGTCCTCTGCCCCCTCTGCGTCCTCTGCCCCTCTGCGTCCTCTGCCCCCTCTGCGTCCTCTGCCCCCTGCGTCCTCTGCCCCCTGCGTCCTCTGCCCCTGTCCTCTGCGTCCTCTGCCCCCTGTCCTCTGCGTCCTCTGCCCCCTGTCCTCTGCGTCCTCTGCCCCCTGTCCTCTGCGTCCTCTGCCCCCTGTCCTCTGCGTCCTCTGCCCCTGTCCTCTGCGTCCTCTGCCCCCTGTCCTCTGCGTCCTCTGCCCCCTGTCCTCTGCGTCCTCTGCCCCCTGTCCTCTGCGTCCTCTGCCCCCTGTCCTCTGCGTCCTCTGCCCCCTGTCCTCTGCGTCCTCTGCCCTCCAGCCTCCCCTGTCCTCTGCCCTCCAGCCGTGATGGTCGTCGCCCAGGCTCATCCAGTGCACTGTAGCCAGGCTGCCCCCCGGCTACAGTCACCGACACACGGAACGTTCCGATCTCGGAAGTTCCGTGTGCCCTCCTGCCACTCCCCTCCACCCTCTGCCCTCCAGCCAGTAGCTACATACCGGGGGGGGGCAGGGGGGCCCATTGCCCGCCACCTCGGAGGGCCACACACACCCTGGGGGTACCCGTGCTCCCTGCCGTGTGCCTGGAGAGGAGGGAGGGCGGGACTTCCTCTCCTGCAGCTCTGCCCGCCCCTCCTCTCCTCCTACACCCGACCCGGCCACCGGTAAGTCTGCATCTGCAGCCATACACGCTGCTCTGCCCTCCAACCTGTGTGCCCCCTCTGCCCTCTGTCCTCTGCGTCCTCTGCCCCCTGTCCTCTGCCCCCTGTCCTCTGTGTCCTCTGCCCCCTGTCCTCTGTCCTCTGTGTCCTCTGCCCCCTGTCCTCTGTGTCCTCTGCCCCCTGTCCTCTGTGTCCTCTGCCCCCTGTCCTCTGTGTCCTCTGCCCCCTGTCCTCTGTGTCCTCTGCCCCCTGTCCTCTGTGTCCTCTGCCCCCTGTCCTCTGTGTCCTCTGCCCCCTGTCCTCTGTGTCCTCTGCCCCCTGTCCTCTGTATCCTCTGCCCCCTGTCCTCTGTCCTCTGCCCCCTGTCCTCTGTGTCCTCTGCCCCCTGTCCTCTGTGTCCTCTGCCCCCTGTCCTCTGTATCCTCTGCCCCCTGTCCTCTGTCCTCTGCCCCCTGTCCTCTGCCCCCTGTCCTCTGTGTCCTCTGCCCCCTGTCCTCTGCCCCCTGTCCTCTGTGTCCTCTGCCCCCTGTCCTCTGTGTCCTCTGCCCCCTGTCCTCTGTGTCCTCTGCCCCCTGTCCTCTGTATCCTCTGCCCCTGTCCTCTGTCCTCTGCCCCCTGTCCTCTGTGTCCTCTGCCCCTGTCCTCTGTGTCCTCTGCCCCCTGTCCTCTGTGTCCTCTGCCCCCTGTCCTCTGTGTCCTCTGCCCCCTGTCCTCTGCCTCCTCTGCCCCCTCTGTGTCCTCTGCCCCCTGTCCTCTGTGTCCTCTGCCCCCTGTCCTCTGTGTCCTCTGCCCCCTGTCCTCTGTGTCCTCTGCCCCCTGTCCTCTGTGTCCTCTGCCCCCTGTCCTCTGTGTCCTCTGCCCCCTGTCCTCTGCGTCCTCTGCCCCCTGTCCTCTGCGTCCTCTGCCCCCTGTCCTCTGCGTCCTCTGCCCCCTGTCCTCTGCTTCCTCTGCCCCCTGTCCTCTGCTTCCTCTGCCCCCTGTCCTCTGCGTCCTCTGCCCCCTGTCCTCTGCTTCCTCTGCCCCCTGTCCTCTGCGTCCTCTGCCCCCTCTGTGTCCTCTGCCCCCTGTCCTCTGCCCCCTGTCCTCTGCCCCCTGTCCTCTGCGTCCTCTGCCCCCTCTGTGTCCTCTGCGTCCTCTGCCCCCTGTCCTCTGCGTCCTCTGCCCCCTGTCCTCTGCGTCCTCTGCCCCCTGTCCTCTGCGTCCTCTGCCCCCTGTCCTCTGCGTCCTCTGCCCCCTGTCCTCTGCGTCCTCTGCCCCCTGTCCTCTGCGTCCTCTGCCCCCTGTCCTCTGCGTCCTCTGCCCCCTGTCCTCTGCGTCCTCTGCCCCCTCTGCGTCCTCTGCCCCCTCTGCGTCCTCTGCCCCCTCTGCGTCCTCTGCCCCCTCTGCGTCCTCTGCCCCCTCTGCGTCCTCTGCCCCCTGCGTCCTCTGCCCCCTGCGTCCTCTACCCCCTGTCCTCTGCGTCCTCTGCCCCCTGTCCTCTGCGTCCTCTGCCCCCTGTCCTCTGCGTCCTCTGCCCCCTGTCCTCTGCGTCCTCTGTCCTCTGCGTCCTCTGCCCCCTGTCCTCTGCGTCCTCTGCCCCCTGTCCTCTGCGTCCTCTGCCCCCTGTCCTCTGCGTCCTCTGCCCCCTGTCCTCTGCGTCCTCTGCCCCTGTCCTCTGCGTCCTCTGCCCCCTGTCCTCTGCGTCCTCTGCCCCCTGTCCTCTGCGTCCTCTGCCCCCTGTCCTCTGCGTCCTCTGCCCCTGTCCTCTGCGTCCTCTGCCCCCTGTCCCTCTGCGTCCTCTGCCCCTCTGCCCCCTCTGCGTCCTCTGCCCCCTCTGCGTCCTCTGCCCCCTCTGCGTCCTCTGCCCCCTCTGCGTCCTCTGCCCCCTCTGCGTCCTCTGCGTCCTCTGCCCCTCTGCGTCCTCTGCGTCCTCTGCCCCCCTCTGCGTCCTCTGCGTCCTCTGCCCCCTCTGCGTCCTCTGCCCCCTCTGCGTCCTCTGCCCCCTCTGCGTCCTCTGCCCCCTCTGCGTCCTCTTCACCTGTCCTCTGCCCCCTCTGCGTCCTCTGCCCCTGTCCTCTGCCCCCTCTGTGTCCTCTGCCCCCTGTCCTCTGCCCCTGTCCTCTGCGTCCTCTGCCCCCTGTCCTCTGCGTCCTCTGCCCCCTGTCCTCTGCCCAGCCGCCTCTGCCCCTGTCCTCTGCCCCTGTCCTCTGCGTCCTCTGCCCCCTGTCCTCTGCCCAGCCCCTCTGCCCCCTGTCCTCTGCGCTGACCACTCTGCCCACGTCGCTGCGCTGACCAATCTCACCGCACTCACTGCTAACCACTGAGCCACCGCACTCACTGCTAACCACTGAGCCACCGCACTCACTGCTAACCACTGAGCCACCGTATACTCTGCTACCCACTGAGCCGCCTGTATACACACAATTCATTTCACCGCACTCCCGTAACTATTAGTAAATAAACTATATATGGATTCTAGACTACCCGATTCTTTAGAATCGGGCCGCCATCTAGTTTTATATATTCCTCCAAAATTTTGGAAGTTCTCTCTAGAGTAGTTTTTTCCTCCTCCAAGAGAAGGCCCATCAGTCTTATTGAGGACTCTCTAGACTCTTTCTCCCAAAGTTCCAACAGTTTAGGTGTCTTAGACCTATCCGCCGGTACTATGGGTATCCTAAGTCCCTTAGGGATAATCCCCTGTTTAATATATCTCGTTAGGGACTGTACCTCCCACCATGATTTGATGTTGTTCTTATAACATACAAAAAGATCATAAAATATCTTTTTAAGATCTGTAGTTTTGTTCGCACTGACCCCTATATCGGCCTGATCTGAGAATACATCATCAGCTTCGAGTTCCCACTGGTTGGTGTCGAGTGGTGCTGATAGAAAACCGGCCATTAAATTTTTGCATCAATTATATTATATCAGTCGATTGACTAGTTATTTTAGGAGGTACTAAATATTGTATTTATCGAACCAGAGAATACCAACTTATTAATATTAAAATTATCTCTTTATTTGTATCAAAGATTAAAACGTAATAAACAAACCAGAAAGAATTTAGACAAACATTTACACATGTATTCCTGGGGTTCAGCATACATAATCTTTCAAACCATGATATAGAAGGTCATAAACTTTTACCCAACAGGATTACCATTCAGTGGTCCTTAGGGTATACCTTTATAAATATAGATGTTTACATTCAAATGTCTCATGCATAGGGCAATTTTTTTGTGTGGTTAAATATATACATTCTTTTGTTTTTTGATTTCACCAGAAAAATTACGGGGTCATTCTATTTTTTGCTTATTGGCCTTTTTGGGTATTCTCGCCCATTGAAGAACTTTGTTATTTGGCATATATGGTTATAAGGTATGTCTCTTTACTCTGTTTACCATCGATTAATTAGATACTTACTATTGGGAACATGCATATATATCCAACTAGATCAATAATGCAATTTTTGTATATGTTTGTATGTAATGATTCTGCACATATATATATATATATACCTCTTGTATTTGATTATGTACCTTTTATTTTTGAGCAGTTATTTTCAAGATTTTCATTTTTGCGGAAACTAATGTTTTGCCAATCCTTTGTTTTTAGACAGAACATTAATTCTGTAACTCCAAAGTCTTCTGATGAGCCTTCTGACATCTGAGAAGGCGAAACGCGTCAAGCGGTGGAGGTTTAATCTATACTAAAACTGGGAGATCAGTAACCTAATGGAAGGTCATTAGTAAACGATGTTTAAGAACCCTACCTGAAATTTATATAAGGGCTTGGGAAGAAGAGAAAAAATACTTTATCCCTTGTTTTTCCTTCCCCCTCATTTTGTCGTCTCTTCATTGCCCTATGCATGAGACATTTGAATGTAAACATCTATATTTATAAAGGTATACCCTAAGGACCACTGAATGGTAATCCTGTTGGGTAAAAGTTTATGACCTTCTATATCATGGTTTGAAAGATTATGTATGCTGAACCCCAGGAATACATGTGTAAATGTTTGTCTAAATTCTTTCTGGTTTGTTTATTACGTTTTAATCTTTGATACAAATAAAGAGATAATTTTAATATTAATAAGTTGGTATTCTCTAATATTCATATCGAAAAACCGTCTGGACCTGGACTTTTCCCTCCAGGAGATCGGTTTATTGCGTCTTCTACTTCCTCCTTAGTTATCTAAAGAATTAGATTGAAGGTCTGTAATTTGGGGAAGGTTTAGGTCTTTTAAGAAATTCTGAGTTTTAGCGATCTTGTCTTTAGTAGAGTGATGATGATTGGATTTTAGGTTGTATAAATTTGAATAGAAATCTGAGAAAACCTTTGCAATATCTTCTGTTTTGTAAAGAAACTGATCTTTATTATTCTTTATTTTGAGTATGTACGTGAAGCTAATTTTTTCTTGATTGCATTTGCTAAATATTTGCCATATTTATTTGCAGACAAATATGCTCTGAACCAAGAATATGACAAAAATCTCTCAAATTGTTGGTTTAGGAGGGCCCTTACTTAGGTTAAGAAGGTGTCAGGAAAATATGGAAATGTCTTTCATTTTTAGCTGTCTTCCATTGTGGCTCAGAGCTGACGCCCAAATCTTAGCTTCAAAATCTGTGTCTTTGCAAATGGTCACTGACCAGAGCCCCGTCTGATCCCATTTTCTTGATGGATGCATTTCCTTATATGGCATTACTAGCAGTAGAAGGAAGGTTTTACGATCTAAAAGAATGCTACTTTATTACCCTGTCCAGCAGCACAACTGAATGGGCTTCTTCCCTCCAAGAATCCCTTTGTCTGCAGTTACAAACACTCAACGTCAAATTTCATAACACACATCAAGGACACACTTACATAAATCATATTTTTGGGATACTTACATTTTTGGGGATCTAATAGTACCTTTTAATCTCAGGGGGACTATCAGAAACCTGGGAAATTAAATCTACCCACCAACACATCACAGACATATATTATTTGGTCTCAAACAGCATGTAAAATCATGAGGAAAAACATGAGGCTGTTATCTTTGACCTGGGAGTGTCAAAGCCAAAGATATGGAAAATGAATTTTTTTATGATTTTGGAAATGGGTGTTTCTCCAAGAAAACAGCCCATTTGTGAGGCAGCAAAGGGGGAGTACCTGGGTTTATGGCTGAAATTATAAAACTCAAGCCTCCATCTTTGGTACTGCATTCTGACCCAGTCGAAGGACATGGCAGCATACTGTTGCCGTGTGGCAAAATCGGAACCCATTTCCGGGGTGCCTTCCCACCACTAAATCTGCAATTGTCACCACGTGGCACAGGTTTTGGAATTTCTCATTTAATCCTTTTATTTTCATAATTGTTTATGCAAATATGTAAATTGTCTCTTTTTGTAATATCTTTTGTATTTTTGTTATCACCACCATTCTTCTGGAGTAAAACTTAAAATTTGCTTAGTTTCCTTCTTCATGTTCTATGAGCAAGCAAAACGTTCCTCCTGCAAATTCACATTACCAAACAGGTTTCCGATCCACCTGAAGAGATCGGTGGTGGCAGCATAACTTTTGTATTAATGTGATATTGTGAGCTGAGGGTGGCTGGATTGAGGTATATATTCGTTCCTGGCAGGAACTGGTGGTATATATATGCTGTCCCCTCCCATGCCACAACAGACAACATAAATTAGAGCAGCTGCACTCCTTTGCTTATTCTCTGTCAATACCGGATTTGGCCAGCAGGATAAGAAGGCGCCAGAGAGCTGCAGGTCCTGACTAAGCTCGTGATAGAAGGTCTTTCTCCAAAGAAGCTCTATGTTTCTCCAAAGAAGGAAGCTGTGTTGATTTATGTGTTTCTTCTAGCTTTTTTATTTGAGAAAGTTTCAGTAGTATCTCTTTTTCTTTTTCCTTTTTTGTTCTGGAACCTAATTCAATAAGGAGTCCCTAAGAATAGCTTTCTGAGCCTCCCAAGTGTTGGAATTGCACTTGTCGTAGGGGCAATTTTCTTTGAAGAAGTTCTTTATGCCCGTAGCTATGTATTCTTATGAGATGATGTTCTTAATTAAGTTATTGTTAAGCTTCCAGTTTAGATATCCTCTTTTATGTGAATCTATGACTGTTTTAAGAATAGTGGGGCATGATCTGACAACAGAATTGTGTCATAAAAATGTTATTCATGGTGTTTAGGAGATGGTGGGAGAGGAACAGGTAGTCAATTCTTAAATATTTTTTTGTGAACTGGGGAGAAGAAAGAATAATCTTTTGTGGAGGGGTGTATTGTTCTCCAGGATTGTTCTCAAGAGTCTGTTAGGCTGGCTTCAGACTTGCGGACCCTCCGCAGCGTCCTGCGGAGGGGATCCACAAGCTGACTGCAGCCCCTATGTTTATAAAGAGAATGCACGGTCATGCGCAGATCTGCTCATGACCTTGCGCTCCCATTCACTGCAATATGTGATTTGTACGCAGGCGGATGCCCGTACACAAATCACACACAATCACACACTCTCGTCTGCACCAGGACGGGATGTCGCGTTCCTGGTGCTAACGAGAGTGTGTGATTGTGTGTGACCTGTGTGCGGGCATCCGCCTACGTACAAATCACATATTGCAGTGAATGGGAGCGCACGGTCATGAGCAGACCTGCGCATTACCGTGTGTTCTGATTATAAATATAGGGGCTGCGGTCAGCTTGCGGATCCCCTCCGCAGGATGCTGCGGAGGGCCCGCAAGTCTGAAGCCAGCTTTAGCTAGTAGTTTTTTGATGTATCTAATTATTTATGCTGGGACTGTAGAGTGACCATTTGAGGTGTGTAGAGGAGGGTGTAGAGGTACATTAAAATCGCTTCCTAAAATGATTTGACCTTCAGCAAAATTATCTAAGATGTCGAATAGTTTCTTGAAGAATGGACAACGGTTGCTGTTGGGAGCATATATGTAAATAATTCATTGCGAATCGTGCACTTTAATATTACTTCCGTCTGTATAATATATGGCATTTTTAAATGTGAAGGGAATTCTCTTATTTGTAACTATGGATACTCCTTTATTTTTTTTTATCGGGGAGTTAAATCATTTGGTAAAAGTTGTATTCTTAGTAATAGGTATATGTTTTTTTTAAGTGAATTTCTTGAAGACTGTGACTATTTTATTATTTTCTAGGTTCTTTTCTTTCCGTTATTTGTGACCTTTTTTGTGGGATATTTATACCTTTCATGTTGAAGGTAGCAATATTTAAGTCAGTCATTTTAATTTTGGAGGGGATCTATTACGAAGCAGCTTAATTCTTTTAGTGGAATTTAAAGATGGGATAAAATTAAAGGTGTTAGAATGAACAATGGGGGTTTGCTCATGAATCTCGATTGTAACCTGAGATGATTTTGCGGCTGGTTGGGGTATATGCAACAAATGGGAGCCTAACCAAGTATAAATGCAAAGATGTGGTGCGTGGTCCCGTGGGGGGGGGGGGGACCTAGAATTGTAAAGAACCTTAAATGGTTAGAAAATATGAGACTGAATATGGTTGTAGGTGACAGACTCCCGGTAAATCTTATTTAAACAGGTAATATCAAAAACATAATGCAACATCTTAATATCTAAGGATGTAACTAAGACTAGTCATTTAAAGATTATGTTACAAAATTATGCCCAGACCCCTCCTGTACCCCCCATCTCTGTTGAGGAAGAGGAAGGAGGAAGAGGAGAGAGGGAAGAAATGTTATGCATATGCAAGAAATAGGTCCAACAGAGAAAACAACATCAAGAGTAATTAGTCAACAAAAACAGAGAAGAAACTGGCAATCATGTCAGCTGGTAAATCTGGCTAACGTGTAAAACATTATACCAGGCTAAGCTAATGATATCAGCCTGCTTCTTCTTTATCTCTGTTAGGAGTTTTCTTAAGATCTGCATTCATTCTTCTCTCTTTGGCTTGGAAGGGGTTGCTGTGCACCATTTTTCAAATCTTGGAAGAGGTGATAAATTAAGAAATTCTTCTGCTGTGGTCCAATCTGGAACATAGAGATCAGTCAGATCTAATTTACCAATGGCAGGTCGCCTGGGGTTCTGACGATCAAAGTCTTGTTGTGAAAGGGGATTGCCAAGCCGAATGGAGAAAGCCATCTGTAATCAATGTTTTTGTTTCTCACCGCTCTTGTCACCTGGATCTAGCCCTCTCTCCTATCACTAGCTGTCCCTGCACCTTCCTAGCTGTTCCCTAACCATCCCTCTCTGACCTAAAGGTTCCCTTTAACAATTTAGAAAAATGAATTCAAACTTACATATGGTCCTCATGTAGGAGACTGGAAAGGCGGGCTCCGGTCTCCATGAATCCCTACTTGTGGTGTCCAAGCACGCCCCGCTGGGCGTTATCCGTCTTGCTGCTTTGCAGCCTCCATTTGGAATCTCCCGCCCTTTCATCTAGTGTAATGCCCGGGCTGGAATGTCTTATTATCTGAAAAATACGGTAATTGGCTCCACTGTATTTTTGATTAATGCAGAAAAAAGGGAGAGGGATACTGCTCACCACTGGCTTCTCCTTGGTTTCATCAGGTTACCGGTGAGGTGGCTGGTGTCCACCTGAAAACAATAATAAATTGAAGAAAAGGAATATTATTATTATTATTATTATTATTAGGTATTTATATAGCGCTATTAGGATACATAGCGCTGTACAAGTTAGGGGGTAGACAAAGACAAGTGGTCGAAAAACGACGACAAATCGACAAAACAATCGTACGGGTACAATAGGGCCAGGGATCCTGTCCGCGAGGGCTCACAGTCTAGAGTCTCTTGTATAACAATCTTCTTTATTACAGATTCAGCATAAAAACGTCAGTGGAAACACTTCTCACTGTTCCTATTGATGTTTTAATGCTGAACCTTCAATAAAGATTGTTATACAAGAGAAAAATGTTTAGATTTCCAGTATTCCTTTTCTTCAATTTATTATTTTATTTTTGATTGCCAACCAAGGTAAATCCAGGCAGCTGGGGGTGGTGCCCCATAGCTAGCTGCATTATCTGCTCTGAGATCAAAAATACAGGGGAACCCTATGCAAATTTTTTTTTAATTATTTATTTTAACACACACGACAGTAGGTTCGTTGTCAATACACTAATGTATGTGCCAACCAATCACAGGTGATGGCAGAATGGGTGGGGGTGCAACAGCCAATCACAGATGCTGTCACAGAGACTGGGCATCTGTGATTGGCTGTTGTCATCAGTGCAGTGAACATTCATGAAGGTAATCCGCATACCTGGAAGCAAGTGCGACCACAGCGAGAGACCAATAAGTATTAATTTTCCTGCTTTATTCATCATTTTGCTCATTTTTTGCAGCCTTCTCTAGCTAAACTCAAACAGTAACACGGACTTCTCAGGAAGTCTGTGTTCTGGGAACAGCCGTAATGTGTCTATTGCTGTTGCTGGTCCTCACCAGGGAATGTTCCTTATTTTCCAGGTTCCTCCCTGGATCAGTTTGTCAGAGCCGGGAATGATCTGCTGAAATCCTCTGTGGATCCTAAGGTGTTTGGCCTGTGAGATGAAGAATAATGATGGCGGACGCTTCATCTCCTGCATCATGAGATATCGCCGCCTCCAGAACGTTTATGATTCTTGTTGTTACTTTCTGTTCAGTTTTCTATTATCCTGTGCCTTATTATTACTCTTCTTATAGGACACAATTAAAGATGCAAGAGTTTTAACATAATCTTATAGTTTTATCCTTAATGCAGAGGAGCTTCAATCTCCACATGTGATTACAATGTAAAGGGTAACTCCATCTAAAATGTTCACATAAATGGGAAATGTCCTCAGGGAAAAACTGACCATGAGGAGGTAGAAGTGCAAAAAACACTCCATAACCCTAAAAATACATGTGAGTAAATTTGGATTTTTACCAAACTTTTGCAGCGATTAGCAGTTAAGGCAGCTACAAAAAGATCAAAGGCATGGCTCCTTCCTTAAAAAGAAAAAAATAAGACTACGAATCCATGACATATGTGAGGTACTGCAGCACATCTCTATTTGGGGTGCACTTTTTTTTAAAGAAGCAGCCATGTTTTCCTAATTCTAGAGTATTCCAGTATTTTTTCCCTATAACCTTAAGGGTCTTACTCAGAGGAAAGATTTTCATCAGTGCTTGGTCTTGCTTCCCATTTTACAATAAGTGATTCTCTCTATAACAAAAATAAAAAAATGAAAAGCTTCTCCAGCTCATTACAATGTCAAAAATGGATGGTGCAGATTCACACGGATGATGAGGATGATACAAGTAGTTTTCACAGACCTAGAGACTTGTATGAATCATTTTGATATGGGATCAAAAAGGACATTTCCCCTTGATTCTTTTGGACGGGGTGCAGAAAAATACGGACATATGAATGGACTTAATGGGTAAAAAGATGAATAGAACACATAAGTAAAGAACAGTCATCTGAACAGGGCCCAGAGGGCATGTAGGTGATGATTCACCCATTCAAATGTCTCGGTGATCACATGACGAGCGCTCAGTTGTCTAGTGATTGGCTTGTTTAAAGTTATCGTTATTGGCAACATATCACAACATGTTCGCGGAAGTGCTGCTCATAACAGGACATGGCGATCGTATTAACGATGTTCCCGTCAATATTCATAAACATTTGTTATTGGGTGAATTAATTTGCTCAACATTCCAAATTCACCTTTCTAAATTTTACCGAGACTCCTTGGGGCAAGTGTGGCTTCAATCATTCTCTTGTTTGGCTCCGTCCTCCACCCAGACAAGGAGTTATCCACTTTCATTATTTGGTGGTGAAGCAAAAGTGAGAATCTCTTGAGTAGAGTCAACGTGAATTTATTGCATCTGTGGCTGCTGGAATTACAGCCTCCTACCTGATGGCATTCATGGTTCGTCTGTTAATTAGCCGGCCAGGCGTGACGTGGTTGCAGCATAATACTTGTGATGTTGAGCCAGGTGGGTTAATCAAAAGAAAAGCCATGGCTGCCAGCAGGTAAGAGGCCGAACTCTCTCCCATTCCAGCGGCCTCAGATCACTATTGTGGTCGAAGGAACGGGACGTGCAAATCGATTAACACTGACTCTACTTTTGAGCATCCAAAAAGTTACCCTTCTTTGGCTTTCTAGCTACCTAATACCATCCATGATTCATAGGACGTGGAGTTTTAAGAAATTGATGCCATTACCCTTTATTACAATGTTTATAACCCACTGACCATCCAACAAGGGGTTAAAAGGAACACAATGTAAGCAGAGAATCCCCGAGTGTGCACGCATCTCCAGTGTGAAGATTGATGACTCTTTTTATGTTACCACAGTTGAGGTTTATTCATATATAATTGTTTGTAAGACAATCTAATGTTTTGTTGCATTGTTCTGCAGCATTTTTCTATCCTCATCATTAAACTGCAGTTATTGGACAGTTCTTGGTGTCCGGGTCTTCTTTATTCATATATGAAAGATATCTATGAATTGTCACATGAAGCTCCTGAGCCAGAATGCAAATTCTCGAACAGTCTGGAACTATGACATCTCATATAGCCGTGCTGTGTCCTTATGTGGTACCTCCAGCCACCAGGATTACACCACAACTCTTATGTAGACACCTTTATCCCACAGTATATACGTGTATATGGCAACCAACACAAAGAATTCATGCTATCAGTTTATGATAGAGAATTGGTGGTACCACCACTACTACCACTATTATTACCAGTGTTCTTAAAGCAGATCTCTCATCATATTATCCTGTAAGGGCAGCACATTACAGGGACAAATGGCACAAAAATATATATTGGCTAATGGCAGGTAACAAAGAATTGCTGCCCATGTGTGAAGAGCCACAGAATGTAGCCATAGATCTGTTGCAGAAGATTAGGTTGCCAGCAAGTGTAGAAGGAGCCCTGGCTGAGAGCCACATAAATGCCCAGTAGAGCCTATATGGGCCAAAGCTTGACAGCATGGTGGCTCAGTGGTTAGCATTCTACGATGGCTCATCAGTAAGCACTTGCTTTGCAGCTCTGGGGTCCTAGATTCAAATCCCACCAAGGATAACAAGGAGATTGCATGAGTTCCCACCAGGTTCTCCAGTTTCCTCCCACACTCTAAAGACTGCTTGGGAGTTTAGATTGTGAGCCCCAATGGTGATGGTGATGTCTGCAAAAGTGCTGTGACATCAACATATTCCGCAGCATTTCACAATTCAGAGGATGATATTCAAACAATCATAAGTAAGGGTACCGTTACACGTCGTAATATCGTTCTGATATCGCATACAATTTCACGTGAGCGCGCAAGCTTTTGGCACTTGTCCAAGATCGCATAGGAGATGTCATACAGGGAGAAATCGGCAGGCAACGCAGCTAGGATGTTGTACGTAACTTTTGTGTGCTGGGTATGAGCAACCCAGCGTGCCGAGCATTAACATTGTAGAGAATAGGGGAAGTTCCGTTCAACATCGTAGTTGCGCAGTCACACAGCACGATCATGCCAGATCGCATATGCAACATTGTACGGTTGAAGGGCTTGCACAATCTTCTTGCAATATCGTCCCTGCGATTTATTGCAGTCACATTGCCCTGTTACACGACACAACGCACGAACGATATCAACTGCAACGACCACACCACGTGACTTTTTGTTGATGTTGCATTGCAATATTGAGACGTGTAACAGTACCCTAACAGTTATCAGAAAATACAATAATTAAAGCAAAAAAAATTATAGACCTGCTCATAAAAGCTTACAATCTAACAATGAGGTGGGGGTGACACAAAGTACAGGGGCTTATTTACAATAATAGTATAGTCAACTTGAGGAGATGGTGAACAGATAGAAGCAGCATAAGTGGCCACCAACCATTATTTGTGATGCATTTGAAACTGGTGGAGCAGATAGGCTATGTCTAAATTACTTTGACTAGGGATCATGATAGGCCGCCCTAAAGAGATGTGTTTTTGGGGATCGCCTGAAACTATGTCAGTTGGGGATAAACCTAATTTCTTCGGGTAGAGCATTCCAGAGAATTGGTGCAGCTCGGGAAAAGTCTTGGAGCTGAGAGCGGGAGGTTCGGATTTAAAACAGAAGTTGTTCTAAAGTCACTTCCAGAGCAAAGAAAACAGGTAGGGTGATAGACAGAGATGGGGGTGGAGAGGTAGGGAGGTGCTGCACTGTGAAGAGCTTTGTGAGTGAGAACAAGCAATTAGATCCTATAGTCTATAGGCAGCTAGTGCAATGACTGGTATAGAGTGGAAGCATCTAAGTAACGGTTAGCTAGATAAGTGATCCTGGCTGCTGCATTAAGGATGGACTGGAGAGGGGAGAGTCTAGTGCGGGGAGGCCAATTAAAAGAGAATTAATATAGTCAAGGCGGGAGTGAATCAGGGCCACAGTGAGGGTTTTTTGTGGTTTCCAAGGTGAGAAAGGGGCGAATTCTGGAGATGTTCTTCAGGTGCAAGCGGCAAGAGCGGGCAAGAGATTGTATATATGGGGTGAAGGAAAGATCAGAGTCAAACATAACATCCAGACAGCGAGCCTGCTGCCTAGGCGTTATCGTGGTACGGCACACTGAGAGAGATGTCAGATTTAGGGAGGTTAGTGGAGGGCGGGAGCAGAAGAAGTTCAGGTTTGGAAAGGTTGAGTTTCAGATAGGGAGTGGACATGATATTGGAAACTGCGTTTAGACAGTCATTGGTGTTCTTTATTACATCAGGAGTAAGGTCAGGGGAGGAAGTGTATAGTTGTGTGTCATCAGCATAGAGATAATACTGAAAGCCAAATCTGCTGATGGTCTGTGCAATTGGGGCCATGTAGAGAGAGAAGAGGTCCAAGGACTGAACCCTCAGGGACCCCAATAGTGAGAGGAAGAGGGGAGGAAGTGGAGCCAGCAAATGATACACTAAAAGAGTGGTCAGAGAGATACCGTGTTTCCCCCAAAGTAAGACCCTGTCTTACATTCATTTTACCTCCAAAAGTCCCACCCTGTCTTACTTTCGGGGGAGGTCTTACATTAGCAAAAAAAAAAAAATGACAAATTTTCCACTTCAGCCTCCCATAACTTGTGGCAGTTGCGGTGAAAAAAACACACTTGCCGCACAGCAATTGCGGCACGGCCCCATGCAATGTATAGGCCACTTGCGGTTCACTTGCGGTAAGTGCGGCAACCACGGTTACCGCACTTGCCACAAGTGAACCGCAAGTGGCCTATACATTGCATGGGGCCATGCCGCAATTGCGCTGCAAGTGCGATGCGGCAAGTGCGGTTTTTTCACTGCAACTGCCATTTTAAAATGGGAGCCATTTTAGAGCAAGTGAACCGCAAGTGGCCTATACATTGCATGGGGCCGTGCTGCAATTGCGCCCCCAAGTGCTGTGCGGCAAGTACGTTTTTTTCACCGCAACTGCCGTATACACACACACCCATACCCACCCATACACATACAGTAACACACACACACATACCGGTACACACACATACCCACCCATACACATACAGTACACACACACACACACACATACCGGTACACACCCATACCCACCCATACACATACAGTACACACACACACATACCGGTACACACACATACCCACCCATACACATACAGTACACACACACATACACACACACACACACACACACACATGTTTATACAGTACACACGTGTGATTACGGTACCTGTTTTCGCCGGATCACTTTCGTTTTCCTCTGTGGTGCTGGGTGACGATTCCTCAGGGCTGGGCGGCCAATCACAGGTCGCGCTTGGCGGAGATCGGCGGGGCACAGCAAGTTAGGCTGTGATTAATCCCATGATCTCCGGACCAGCGGCTGCACCAGGGGGACAGAAGGAGCCTGGACGGCAGCGTACAGTAAGCCTGCGGCAACCTAAAGGGAGGCCCGCGACCCCCCCCCCCCGTAGATGGCCTTACATTTCCCCGCGACCCCCCCGAAAGCGGCCTTACAATCGGGAAGTGCCTTACATTAGAAACCCCTGGGCGCCCCCTACCCTGCCTTACTTTCGGGGGGGTCTTACTTTCGGGGAAACAGGGTAGGAAGAGAACCAGGTGAGAGCCCTGTCCTTTATGCTGATGGAGTGCAGCATCGAGAGTAGGAGATGGACAACAGTGTCAAAGACTGCAGAGATATCAAGAAGAATAAGCAAAGAGTGGTCACCATTCTGTTTTCCTGTCAGAAGGTCATTGGTCACTTTGGTGATGGCAGTTTCTGTAGAATGCAGGGGGCGGAAACCAGACTGTTAAAAGGTCTAGAAAAGAGTGAGTGGAGAGGTAACGGGTGAGGCTGGAGTAGACCAGGCACTTCAGGAGTTTAGGGATGAAGGGGAGATTGGAGACTGGTCTGTAGTTACTTGTGCAGGTTGGGTCGAGAGACGTTTTCTTTAATAATGGAGTATTGATAGAATGTTTGAAGGAGGAGGGGAAGATGCCAGAAGAGAGGGAGAGATTGAAGATTTTGGTTAGGTGAGTGGTGACCACTGGAGAGAGACACTGGAGTAGGTGTGAGGGGATGGGGTCAGTGGTGCATGTGGTGGGACGAGAAAAAGAGAGGAGCAAGGAGACTTCTGTGACTGGGTCAAATGATGAGAGTGAGCCGGAGGAAGTGTGGGGAGAGATAGGGGTAACAGCACTTTGAGGATGGCAGTTGACTTCCTGACAGATGTTTTCTATTTTCTTAGTGAAGTAAGAAGCCAGATCATGAGCTCAGAGGTCAGTGATAGGGGCCTGCACTTTAGGACTGAGGAGAGAGTGAAAGGTGTCAAAGAGTTTCTTTGGGTTTTTGGATAGTGAGGAGATCAGGGTGGTGAAGTAGGTCTGTTTGGTGGTTTGTTGAGGTGGAGGGCAGAGTTGTAAGTTCTCAGCATAAATTTATAGTGAAGTTTTCTGGTGTGCGGGTTTTCCTCCATAGACGTTCAGCACTCCTAGAGCATCGCTGGAGGAATCGAGTTTGTGATGTGAGCCAGGGCTGTTTCACGCTGTGTTTGGAGGTTCTGAGTGTGAGGGGTGCTACTTGGTCCAGGGAGCTTCTGAGAGAGTCATTGTAGTGATTCACAGCCAGATCAGGACAGGAGAAGGAGGAGATTGGGGACAGCGATTACAGTAGAGTCTGTGAGTGTATGAGGGTTAGTGGCCTGTAGATTTCTGAATGTGTGATAGGTAGGAGTGTGCTGGGGTGGGCGAGGATTTGTGAGTGTGAAGGAGAAAATGTTGTGATCAGAGAGAGGAAGAGGCGAGTTATCTAAGGGGAAGGTTGAGCAGAGCCGAACAAAGATCAGGTCAAGGGTGTTACCATCCTTGTGTGTTTCAGAGGTTGAGAGCTGTGAGAGGCCAAAAGACGTGGTTTGAGATAAGAGACGGGATGCCGATGGGTAGGTGGGGCTGTGCATGCGGATGTTGAAGTCTCTCAGAATAAGGGCTGGTAATTTGGAGGACATGAAGTGTGGCAGCCACGCAGAGAAATGGTCGAGGAACTGGGTGGGTGACCCTGGTGGCGGTATACCACCGCTACTCTGAGGGGGAGGGGGTGGAAGAGCCTAATAGTGTGGACCTCAAAAGAAGTGAATGAGAGTGATGGGAGCTGTGGGGATGACCTGGAAAGTACATTGTGGGGACAGGATTAAGCCAACTCTACCACCATGTCTGTTCCCAGGACTCGGGGAATGGGTGCTATATAAGAATGCATAATAAAATATGACTGAGACATGATTGTCGCCCAGTTCCAAAGACAATAGTAGCAACCAATGAGACCTGCCAAAAATGAAATTGAAGGAGCCTCTACAGAAAGTCCTGCATTAAAATGAGACAATGGATGTACAGTGAGCAGCTCATTGCAGTGTGAAGGTCATAGAATACCAGGTCAGGTGAGATAGTAGCTAGAGACACTATGCAACGTGTTTAGACACAAAGATTTGCAGAATGCTAGTCTATTGGCTTTGCATCAACAGTCCATTGGCATACACTGAAGAAAAAGAGGAGCAGCAGCCCGAGCATCCCAGGTGCTGTCTGCCCCAGTAATGCCTATGCCCTACAGTCATGTATGTGCTCCTTGGCCTCCCCAGTGATGTATATCCCTCCTGGTTCTCCCCTCAGGAGCAGATTAAGAGTAGCCAGGGCCCCAGGCTATTTAGATGGAGTGCCCTCCCCAGGCAGGTGTGTCATGTGACTTATCACATAATCCCATTTGATAAATCATGTGATTGGTCACGTGATTAACGCACAGGTGCTCTAGTGGACATCTGTAAATGCAAAAGCATAGAGACAGTGGCACATAACATTGCACTAAATGTAAGAAAGGAGAGGTGAGATACAGTGTTATAACTACTGTGAGTATATTAATGTAGCGTCTAAACCAGCCTCATTAGATGCAGCACCAAGCTTAGTAGTGTTAGGTCTGCCTCATATATAATTGTATTGCATGAACCTACAACTCCCAGTATGTCCTTAAGAATGGTAAGGAGATACTGGGAGTTGTTGGTATCAGTCATCCTCATCAAACTGCGAATTATACAAGAATCACAGGACTGATGAGATACAGGAAGGATCACAATAATCATTTGCTTTTATTTTTCTTTTGCTAAAGATGCTATACTCAGCAATCGTCTCTAGAGGGCGACAAATGACTTAGAATCTGTTATCAGTGTAGGGAATGCAGAAATGTAATTACTAAACATGCAAAAGAGGAGACCATTTGTTTATTTTAATCTAGATTATGGACCAGACAACCACAGATAATTCTAAATAGCGATTCTGAACTTTACAACACTGAAGGTGTCATTCTCACACCTAGTTACTATTTTAGGCCGTAGACATCGTGACACCATACCCTTAAAAATAAAAGTATCATTATACTGCCCCAGAAATAAATATCTACCATGCTACACCCCAGAATAAATAATTGCTGCACTTACAAAATACATACAGACACACTACTCCTCTCCATAATACATATCATCTCCCCTTTCACACACACTGCCTCTCCATAATATCCCCTCTCCCACACATATACTGTCTCTTCACATACTATCCCCCCTCCCACATACACTGTCCATCTCCATAATATCCCCCTCCCACATAAACTGTACCCCTCCATAATATCCTCCCTCCCACACACAATGTCCTTCTCCATAATATTACCACCTCCAACATACAGTGTACCCCTCCCTAATATCCCCCCTACCACATACACTGTTCTCTCCATTATATCCCCTCCCCTCACACACATTGTCCCTATCCATAATATCCCCACCTCCCACATACACTGTTCTCTCCATAATATCCCCCCTCTCACACACACTGTACCTCTCCATAATATCCCCCTCACACACATATTGTCCCTCTCCATAATATCCCCCTCTCACACATACATTGTCCCTCTCCATAATATCCCCACCTCTCACATACACTGTTCTCTCCATAATATCCCCCTCCAACACACTGTCCCTCTCCATAATATCCCCCCTCCCACACACTGTCCCTCTCTATAATATCCCCCTCCCACAAACTGTCCCTCTTTATAATATCCCCCCTCCCACATACACTATACCCCTCCATAATTTCCCTCTCCTACACACACTGTCCCTCTCCATAATATCCCCACTTCCCACATACACTGTTCTCTCCAGAATATCCCCCCTTCCACACACACTGTACCTCTCCATAATATCTCCCTCCCATACACTGCACTTCTTCATAATATCTCCCCCACACACACTGCACCTCTGCATAATATCCCCCCTCCAACATACACTGTCCCCCTCCATAATATCCCTTCTCATATCTCCTCTGGCTGTAAACTAAGCGCATGGAGGCAGAATATTAAGCACATTCATCAGATTTGCAGAGAACCAGTGGTGACTTTGCTCTTGGAAATCATGTCACGCATACCCACAAGACATTACAGGATCAGTCCAGAGAACTGTGAAATTCTTTGCAACTTTTTAAGTTTTTTTTTAAACTCTTGCTAACTTTTATTTTCCTTTTGCTACAGATGCTATACTCAGCAATAGCCTCTAGAGGGCGACAAATCATTTAGATCTGTTATCAGTGTAGGGAATGCAGAAAAGTAATTACTATATGTACAAAAGAGGAGACCGTTTATTTACTTATTTATTTATTTTAATCCAGATTATGGACCAGACAACCACAGATAATTCTATTCTATCAGCGATTCTGATTAACTTTACATTACTCAAGAGGTCATTCTCAGTACTAGTTACTATTTTAGACCGTAAAAATAAAACAAAGTAAGGCCACAGTCACGTGTTTATTAAAAGACGCATGTCACATGGTCCATTTTTGATCTCTGTATGGCAATCCAGGTGTTCATGGTAGTCAGTTGTGTGTCATCCATGTGACATGACCGTGTGACACGTAGCAGAGAAAACTGCATGTCACTGAAATAAATGTTTTTTAAGTGTTAAATGTAGTGAGAATTATACTAACCAGTCTCTGGTGGCGGCTGCTCATTTGCTTCCTTGTCCTGCTTATTAACCTTATGAATATTCACTGCACTGACTCCACACCAGCCAATGACAGAAGCCCACTCTCTGTGACAGCATCTGTGATTGGCTGTTGCATTCTGACTGCGCCCTCACAATCTGCACTGGTGTCTGTGATTGGTTGCCATATACATTAGTATATAGTAACCAACCTGCCATCATATTGTGTAAAATAAATAAATAATGGAAAATAATTTGTCTAGAGGTCCCCCATATTTTTGATTCTCAGTGCAGATAAAGCAGCCAACTACAGGCTGCCACACCCAGCTGCCTGGTTTTACATTGGCTAGCAATCAAAAATACAGAGGAGCCCATTATTTTTTTATTTTTTAATTATTTAAATAAATAATTTTAAAAAGTGTGTGGGCTCTGCCCTATTTTTGACTGCCAACCAAGATAAAACCAGGCAGTTGTGGGCTGGTATTCTCAGCATGGCGAGACCCATATTTATTGGGGCCCCAGCTACAGAATAGCAGCCCACAGCTGCCCCAGAAATTAGTGCATTCATTAGGCATACCAATTCCTGGCACATTACCTGGCTCTTCCCAATGCCCAGGTGTGGTGGCATTGGCATGATAAAAGAGGTTAATGACAGATGAGTATTGACAGCTGTCATTAAGCCCTAGAATGGTAATAATGTTCAGTTGTCTATGACACCCTCACATTGTTAATCGTATAAGTAAATAGTTGAAAAAATACAACACAGAGAAAAATTCTTTATTAGGAATGAAACACACAGACAACCCTCTTTGACCAATTTATTAGCTCCCAAACATACCCTCTGACATTATTCCACAACACTGTCCATCTGCTAAATCGAAGGTTTACTTCTTTTTGATTGCCAGGCAAGGTAAAACCAGGCAGCTGAGGGTGGCAGCCCGTAGTTGGCTGCTTTATCTGCGCTGAAAATCAACAATATGGGGGACCCCAATGCAAATATTTTTCTATTATTTTTTATTTTTACACATGTGACAGCAGGTTTGTTGCTATTATCGAGCCCCAGGCCCGGGGGGTACTCGGGTATCAGGCTCAGAGAGGTTCACGGGGATGTCACGGGTGGCGGTGCCTGACCCCGTGACCTGGGTGACACTTCAAAGAGGGGTTATGTACAAGGAAAAAGAGTTGTTGTCTCGTGACGCCACCTGTAGTACCTGGTTATGGGTCACCAGCGCCGCCACAGTCCTCCGGAGGGTGCTGGTATTGCGGCAAGAATGGCTAAGCTCCCTACAGGTGGAGCTGATCCTCTGGGTCAGCGTTGCTGTAAGCAAAAAGGTTGATGATGTCAGCACAAAGACACGGAGGCACAGTCACTCTCTCCCTGGTACTTTACAGTAAACAGTCAGCAGCAGAATACAATGTCCACAATTCAGCAAGATGTTACACAAAGAGGTAGCCCTACGGGTGGCTGCAAGTGGATGCCAGGCGGTATGGAGGTTCCCATGGTATGCCTTAGTTGACGAACCCGTGTCCTTTCTTCCACGCCTGGGATTAGTCCGTACCCAATTATTCCTTGCAGGTAATTTTGGGGCTCCCCTCCCTCGCAGTGAGGAAGCAGGTGGACCGCTCCGTGTGGCAGAGTGCTGCAGCCGGTGAACAGACCGCAGCAGCCAGTTGACGACCTTAGAGCTGGACTCCGGCGTTCCCGTGGTGGACTGGGGAAGCTCCCTGGAGTATGGTCGCTCCACACTGGGGTTCCCCCTTTCTCTCTCGGGCCCAGACTCACACGTCAGGCACCCTCTCTCAGGATCCCCTCAGGATCCCCTTTCATCTTTCCTCAGGATCAGCCTGGAGCTGTCCTGTTAGACCTCCCGACTCGCTCCACACTCCTCCTCGACTCCAACCCTTACTCCTACTCCTTACTACTCCCCCTAGAGGTGACTATATCCCTCCCAGGAGTAACCTCCCACCACTACTCTAGTGTGGGAGTGCAGGAATGGGTCCCGCCCAGCATCCACTTGCAGTTGGGGAAAATTACACTGCTTTTGTGAGTGTAATACCCCAGTGTGACTCCTGACCATCGGGGGCGCCACACTATACACTAATGTATATGGCAACTAATCACAGACACCAGTGCAGATTGTGGAGGAGCAGCCTGAATGCAACAGCCAATCACAGATGCTGTCACAGAGAGTGGGTGTCTGTGATTGGCTGTTGTGGAGTCAGTGCAGTGAATATTCATAAGGTTAATGAACAGGATTGTGAAGCAAGTGATCGGCAGACTGGTAAGTATTAATCTCTCTACCTTTAACACTTAAAAAACCATTCTTTTCAGTGACATACGTTTCTCTCTGGTATGTGTCACACAGATACTGCACAGATCACATCCGTGTGCGGTGCCTGTAGCATCTGTGCTGCTTGCGAAAAATGGATATGTCTGCGTGTAGAGCACACGGACACACGGACTGTGTGGAAACACGGATGTGTGTCAATTCAAATAGATTTTAATGTACTTCCTTGTGTTGGTGTCTCCGGTGGGTGTAAAAAGAGACGCCACACATACCGTAAACACAGACATGTGACACTGGCCTAATAAATAGTTCATCAGTTACAGGAGGAGTTAGGGCCCGGCTCGCAGGCTTACAATCTATTAATAATGTATGATACTTCTGATCTCTATTTATCGGGGTCATTATCAGCATTAATTATTATTCTATACCTGTAAATAACCTGCAGTATTCTGAATGATGTCCCATTTGTATATCCTGTAACAGATTCTGCACTGGGGTGTAGGAGGTTTATGATCCATCTCTGTTATTAGTATAATTATGGGGGCAGTTCTCACTATTATTATGAGATGGTGTTAGGTTTTTGTCTTATTGTGGGGAGAGGGGTATTTGCATGATTCTCGGTGTCAGCAGATACATTGCTGAGGAGCTCGGCCTAGCTTCTCTCAGTTGTCATGACGACTGGCCGTCTCCACACATGACCAGCTGCAGCCCCCGCATGCTATTGCCCCCACTACCTCCGTGCCACCTCCGCTGACTTGTGTGTGGGCAACCATACTGACTCACCAGTGTAATGTCACGGAGCCTGGTGCCAGATTCATCCTTCATGTTCACTGATGGACTTATCTACAGGAAATGCTGTTTGAAGAAAATATATATATTCGATTATACTAAACACCTGGGGTATGCTGGGAATAGTATCTGTACAGCGCTGATTTCAGAGGAGACACCACTGACATAGGTCTGGAAATTCTGCTAATCCAGCATGTGATGAATACAATGCTGACATTCGCATTTACTGACAGCAAGAAGAAATATTGTGAAAATGGTAATTGAGACACAATAGGGAGAGATTTATGAAACTGTCTTGGTTTACTAAAGCAAGCAGAATTCGATTAATCAAAGAAGTGTAAGTGAACACTTTAGTCTTAAAGGGAACCTGTCAGGTCGCTCTACCCCTCTCTCCTATCACTAGCTGTCCCTGCACCTTGTTAGCGGATCCCTAACCATCCCTCTCTGACCTAAAGGGGCCCTATAACGATTATGAAAAAATGACTTAGAACTTACATATAGTCTCCATTTAGGAGACTGGAAAGGCGGGCTCTGGGCTCCATGATCCCCTCCTCTCTGGCTCCTAGCACGCCCCGCTGGGCTTCATCGCTCCTGGTGCTTTGATGCCTCCTTTTTCAATATCCCACCCTCTCTACTGCTGTAATGCTGGGCGGAAACGTCATATCCGGTCCGGTGCATTGTGGGCCTAATCACGTGATCGACCCGATGCATTGTGGGCCTAATCACATGATCAGCCTGATGCATTGTGGGCCTAATCACATGATCATCCCGGCTCCAGTGTATGCGCAATGCGCATATTGAATCTGGGCCGATCACGTGATTAGGCCCACAATGCATCGGGCCGATAACGTGATTAGGCCCACAATGCATTGGGCTAAATATGACATTCCAGCCCAGGTATTACAGCTGCAGAAAGGGCGGGAAATTCAACAAGGAAGTGGCAAAGCACCAGGAGCGATGAAGCCCAGCGAGGTGTGCTAGGAGCCAGCGAAGAGGGATGCATGGAGCCCGGAGCCTGCCTTTCCAGTCTCCTAGATGGAGACCATATGTAAGTTCTAAGTCATTTTTCATAATCATTATAGGGCCCCTTTAGATCAGAGAGGGATGGTTAGGGATCAGCTAGCAAGGTGCAGGGACAGGTAGTGATAGGAGAGATGGCTAGATTGACCCAACAGGTTCCCTTTAAACCAAAAGAAGGCCAAAGAAACAATGATTAAAGAGAAAGGCTGGAGTAAAGGCCAAGTAGTAGAGACCGAAAAGAAGATTGACAGAAGACCAAAAGAAACAAAGACTGAAAAGTAGGTCAGAGATACAAAGACTGAAGAGTAGGCCAGAGAAGCAAAGACTGAAGAGTTGGCCAGAGAAGCAAAGACCGAAGAGTAGGCCAAAGAAACAAGACCAAAGTGTAGGTCAGAGAAAGACCAAAGTGTAGGCCAGAGAAGCAAAGGCCAAAGAGTAGGCCAGAGAGGTAAAGAACAAAGAGTAGGCCAGAGAGGTAAAGAACAAAGAGTAGGCCAGAGAAGCAAAGACTGAAGAATAGGCCAAAGAATCAACAGAAGATAAGGCCAAAGGAATAAAGTTTAAAGAGAAAGACCGGATAGAAGGCCAAAGTAGCAAAGATCAAAAAGAAGACCTAAGAGAAGACCAAAGAACCAAAGACTAAAAAAGAGAAACCCGAAGACAAGATGAAAAAAGCAAAACTCAAATAGTGGATCAAAGGAGGGAAAACCGAAGAGAAGACCAGAGAAGAGAATAATAAATGGAAGATTGAAGAAGAGAACACTGGAAAAGAGAAGAGGAAACCCTAGCAATTTCTACGGAGTGGAGAATGGGGTGGGAAGCTGGTTGTGGCCTAGGTAGGTAAATGTAACCTTTTATTTTTTAACTCCTTTCACACCTTCATTTATTTTGTGATCTGGAAAAACCCAAGAGTATAATAAATGTCTTATTAGAACAGATTCAATTTAGACTGAATTTTATTCAGTTCAAATCAAATCTGCCGGGCAATTTGAATGAGTTTGCCCAAAACAAATTTGGAAATTCTTTCATCCCCATATATAACGCATAATCATATTTGCCTGCAGTTGTGCAGTGACATTAAAAAGCTTATAACAAATTATCTACTAATTTTTGTTACATTAATTTTTGTATCATATACACAGGGCCTCCACTAATTTGGAGACTTCTCCACCCACATATTAGGTGGGAGAATTTCCCAAGGGCACTAAAGCTTCTTTCACATTGCGTTTTAGTTAAATCCGATGCTGTCCGATGAAAATTGTCTGGACAGCATACTGTGCGTGGTTGTGTCTGCAGGAGATAGTTGTGGCTAGGACAGTACTTTTATAGGGAACCAACCCCCAGGATTTAACCACCTGTAATCAGTGCAGCAGGTGAGTGACGTGTGCAGCAGGACATCACTATTTGATGTTTTTTTTATTCCTTCTCTGTGGGCTTGGCAGTCTTCTGCAATCTGATGGTTGGTTCTTTATTTACTGTATATGCATAGTTTGTCCACTGCTCACATCAAAGACCACCAAAAGAGATCTACTGGTGGCCATTTTGTAAAACTATGAAGCTGAGAGAAGGTGCAAACTAGATGACCAAGTCAATTTGAAAAGAATAAAATTATTTAGGAATTTCTCCAAAATTCTATCTGATTTGCAAAAATCAAGCAAAATGGCGATCAATATACAAGACTCCTTATTATTTTAAGACAGGGTTGGGGTTTCTTTTTTTATCTATACTCACCTTTCCTGCTGTCTCAGCTTTCTGCACACTTTGAATTGGTGATCAGTCTTAGTCACTTACATCTTTCGGAGCTGAGTTTGCCTCCCAGCTCCCCACATGGTCACATGGGGCAAGACTTGTCCCCCAATCATGTATATATCGTGCCTCTCATGAATGCCTAAGGTGACAAGAAATCTGGTCAGCATATGAAGACCAATACCGATCTGATACTAACAGGCATGGAGCTGCTGCGACAGGAAAGCTGAGTGGTGCAGGGGCGGAACTACACTGGTGCAGCCGGTGCAGCTGCACCAGGGCCCCGACCGGTTAGGGGGCCCCTTCAAGCCTGGAGGGGGCCCCCAGCCGACCCCCACAAGCCGCCGTTACCAGGCGGGAGAGCGCGGCTCTCAGCGCGGCTCTCCCAGCCGACCCCCACAAGCCGCCGTCACCAGGCGGGAGAGCGCGGCTCTCCCAGCAGGACCAGGCGGGAGAGCGCGGCTCTCCCAGAAGCAGCGGTAAGAGAGCTCTCTCCCAGCACCAGCACCCCCCCCCCGGTCCACACGTGCACCAGGGCCCCCGGGGGTGACGGTCCGCCCCTGGAGTGGTGGTCTTATGACATGTAAGGCTGGCTTCACAACATGGCAAGATCAGATCCGGGGCTGTCCGGTGTAAACCGGACAGCCCCGGGCCCGATTTTGAAACAGGACTGGAGGGCAAATATGCCCTCCGGTCCATTTTGCAGACGGATTCCTCATATCGCAGTCGCATCTGCTGAAATTTCAAGATCACTGCTAGCGGAAGCTAGCCACGGTCCTGAAATCTCTGCAGGGGACAGCCATAGACCCCCATGTTAGGGGGCGCCGGATTGCACTGGATCCGGGTGGATCCAGATACAAAAACGCTGCAAGCAACATTTTTGTGTCCAGGAGAAAAATCTGAATTCTCCCAGATCCTCCCGGACAGATGGAACATAGCTGCCATCCAGTTCCATCCAGCCCCATAGGGCTGCATTAGTGAAAAATCGGGTCCGGGGCTGTCAGGTTTACACCGGAGAGCCCCGGACCTGATCTTGCCGTGGTGTGAAGCCAGCCTAAGTATAGTATTTTACTTTTAACCCCCTGGTCCCCTATAATCTATGCTTTGAGGTCTGGAGAGACTTTACTGCATAATAAATGGTAAGCGGGAGTTGTTTAATTTGGCCTATTGAAGAAAATCGGTGCTATGCTGCGGTATCCGAGAACGACCACTACAAGATGTACAGAGCTGTGCCATTCTGGCTTCATACACAGTGTACAGCTAATTTGCGGGGTTACCAACTGAGTTGTCAACTGTCCAAAAATTCCAGGACTGTCCATAAAAATAGGGCATTGTTTTGTGTTCTCCATAAAAAAAATGTAAGGTGTTCATGATTTTTTGGAAACTGTTAGAACTTATACAATTATAACTGTAATTAAGATCATTTTAAAGTTATTGACACGCCTCTCCAGGGCCTTAGGATACTCAGAACCCGGCTTTGAGTCTTCATGGCAGTCACAGGGGTCGAGACCCGGCTCCGTGACCCTGGTGGTGTCATTAAAAGTTTGGTGTGGGTGGCTCTCTCCTTTAGGGAAGGTCATGAGGCTAAGAGGAGTATTTAGGGATAGGATGACCGGACCTGAGGATAACTGTTTTACGTGACACCACCTGCAGGTTGCGGCTACAGATGGCCGCCGCTACACAGCAGTTCCTCTGGGGTTGATGGTAATGATGCATCAGGGTTGTGAAGGCCTCTACAGGTAAGGCTGACCCCCAGGGCAGCAGCTGTTACTGAGTGAGTTGGTACAGTGCTGTGCAAATTAATTGAGACAAAGCATTTTTGTAAGTAAAATCGTAAGTTGGTTACCAGTCAGTGATTCAAACCAGTTTTAACTGCTTTGAACAGGTGTGAGTGTACAACCTTGAATAACAAAATGTGGTTTGACTGCTTTTAGTCAGAAAATAACAGCTAGCTACCCCCTCAGACTCTGTTGAGAGCTTGTTTCTGTGAGGAGTGGTTCAGTGTACTTTTTCTCTCAGTGTAATTTGTGCCTGTAAAAATGAAGGTTACTCCACAGAAGAGGTCTGGAATTATTACTCTTAATGAACATACAAGCCTGACTGTAAGAGAAATTGCTTCCACCGTAGGTATTGGAAAATCTACCATTTCAAGAATAATTCGCACACACAATGAAACTGGATGGTTTTTCTACAAAACGAAAAGGGAAATGTGGAAGAAAAAGGAAAACGACACCAAGAACTGATAAAACCCTTACCAGCAATAGTAAAACTAATGCAAGAAAAATATGTAAAGACTTGCTTTGGCCCAATTAATTTCCACAACACTGTAGTTATATTCCAGCACATGGCTCACGACGCGTCAAGAAAGGCCACAGACACAGTGGGTTGCAGTCTTCAGATGTTTACTCACTGTTACTTGTGTAACAGCCCGCTGAGTACTGGGTTCTTGGAGGCAGGGATTCAGCTACTCCCGTGTAGGGGCATGGCACTCAACCAGTACCCCTTCTATCTGTCCTTTCCCAGTTGTCTCACACTGTGCATGAGGCACCCCCAGGCCATGGTGTACTCAGGAACCAGATCGCTGCTGCTGTCACTGGGGAGTCACGGGGGTCGTGACACGGTCCTGTGGCCTGCGGGGACCACCGCTGCTGCAGAACCTATGTGTGGGATGCAGGGCGAAGGGCACAAGGAATAGGCAGACTCACTCTTTTGTAGTTTTCTCAGTCCTTTACTGGAGCAGTTGGTAAAAGCTGTCCACGGAGTCTTGAGAGCAACTTGGGGTTATTCTCATCCGACCAGCTCCCATACTGCGCATGCAGTTTGGCTACTGCTGCTGCTTAAGTTTGGCTACCGACCCTGTCTCGTCCTGTGAGTTACCGGTATGACAGGCAACTCGAGTCCTTTACTTATACCCTGTTCCCGGGTGTCAGTATTTCTGAACTCTCTCTCCGTTGCTGTGTCTGTGGGTAGTGTGGCTGGGAATCTGAAACCCCCACCGTCCAGTATTGACTGCCGGGATGTGTCACCCTGCACAGTCTAGGACTCCGGTGTCTGTTCTGTGCGCTTTTCCTCTGGTTTGAGCACGGAGTTGCTCAGCCTCTTAGGTGTGTTCTCCTAATTTCCTTAGACCCTAGCCTTAGGCCTGGAACTTGTCGGTAGACCTTGAGACGAGCTTCGCATAGCTCCTTTACACTCAGGTCTTCTTCACAGTCCTCCTAGGAACTGAACTCAACTGGCTCCTCCCAGACCAGAATATATAGGGGAGCACACCCTGAATCCGGGCTTGGTCTCCCCCTTCTGGCCTGGAGGTGTTGGTGTTGTGTGTGTGTTTCCTGATGAAAATACCCTTTGTTGCTCTCTTGTGACACCACCACCCAGGGCAATGCTGACACTGTGTCATTTTAACCCAGGGGTGCCACATGCTTGCTTCGCCCTCCTGCCTTGCGCCTCGCCACTCAGAGCTCTGAGCCAGTAGCCGTGGGTTTTTCTTAGGGCCATTTTGTAGTATCTCCTGAACCCTCTCTTTGGCTACCTTTTCAGCAGATGTGTGCAGTATCGACTGTGGCACCTTGGAAGTATGACAGCCTCCGGGTTGCAGGCTGAGCCTGATCTTCTCCACTAGTCTTAGGGTCCCGGTGCCCCTGTTCTGTGGCCTGGTCCCTCCACTGCGACTGACAATGGATGCAAGCCACACGGGCAGATTGCTCACTGCCCGTGCCTCTGGGACCCTCTCTTCCTCCCGGAGCACCCTAGTTCTCTCCCTCTGCTCCTCAGTCAGGCCTCAGGCGAGCTCCCACTCTCTGACAGGCTTCCTTCCTCTAGCTTCCCTCCAACTCGACTGACTTCTAGATCTTTCCCACTCTATTTATACCCTCTGTCACGTGTCCCACGTCATCTACGTGTGTTCTTCCTAACTTCACTCCTACCCAGGTGCTTCCTCTAACTACTTACTCTCAACCCATCCCCACTATCCTGCTTCCTCCTTCCAGACAGGATCAGGGACTCTGCTCTCCCATAGGAGCAATCTTGCCCAAACCCTGACCTGGACCTAGTGTAGTGCGTGGCCTGGGCATCCCGGTACTGATCTGTGCCCCTCTTACCCGAGAGTGAGGTACTACACCTCAACAAGGGTGCAGTACCTCTGTGGCGACTGGATCCGCAGGGGTGCCACATTAAAGGGAATCAGTTTTTTTGCATATAAGCTGCACACTATGCGGTTGTTCTTTGACACTTCCCCACGCCTGCATATTACAGAACTTTGCTCTGCCCTCAACAGTACAGGGAGAAGTGCGCATGCGTGGGAGCACAATGGAGAAGATTGTGTGGATGATGTAGGACACATCATCCCAGAGAAGAGGTCGGCGATTGCAAGAAGAGAGGAGGCGCCGAATCAAGACCAATGACACCCATCAGACTAGGCTTCCCCCAGGTTAGTATAATAAAAGTTGTGAGGAGGCTCCAGGGTCATCCTACATTCCCACCCCCTCAAACGTCTGTAAGAGATGAGAGCGTGGCCGCCGGCTCCATGGTCATAGTACGCACTTGTTATGTTTGTGTTAAGACTTTTACATTGGATGGATGGATGAATGAATACATAGGATGGATAGATGGATGAATTCGTAGGTGTGGCGCCCCGCAACGAGTGCGTCACAGGAAGGTATTGCATCCCTGACTGAAAATGTAATATCTTCAATCTCAGTGATGAAGTGGTTAAATCCAGAGCTCCATACACCACATGCACCACTCAGAGGTAGAGGGCCAATCAGGTCCTGGTGGGAGGAGTGCAAGGTGTAGTGTGGGGGAAATTAGAACAGCAAGTGAGTCTGTGGGCAGTTCAGGAAGTAAGGAAGAGAGGAGAGCCTGCACAGTGCCGTGCAGCTCAAAAAGGACAGAAGTCCTGACAGATCTAACTGGGAGGGCACCAACAAATGGTGACCCAGACAAGAAAGCGGGCAAACAGCAACTAAGCAACGGGGTCCAAGACACCCATGCCCCAGTCCTACCGGACACCGGTTCCGAGGCAGTCAGGCGTCCACCGCTGTTCTGCAAAACCGGAGTGACGGAGCAGCTTCTTAGGAGCGCCTCACTACAGCCGCAAACCCATCAGTCTTACCAGCAAGGCACCTACCATTGGGCCTCTGGACCCGTCACAGCCTGGAGACGTCCCTGGCTTAGGTGATCCAATAGAGATTCCCAGTGTCTTGAACTGGTGCACTAAGGCAGCAACGGCACTAAAAATAGGACAGTTTGTAGCAGAGGAACACTGTGGAGCTCTGGACAGAGACTGTTCATCACTGGGACCACCCGGTCCGTTACCTGACAAACTGTATACCGTGTACCGCAACGAACCTACAGTAAAGACCCGTTACAGAGGAGCATTGTGTCAGTGCATTTCTTCCAGAACTGTTATTAACCTTGCTCATAAAACAACCGAGCTGCCGTATTCCATCCAGTACAGCTCCTGGCCCCGGGGACTCCTGCTCATCCTGTGGGGAGCATCCCATCTAGCTGCCGCACATCCCCCGAAGGCCCAAGCAGCGCCGGTGCCATCACCGGACTCCCACAGGTGGCGTCACGACAATCAAGATTTATCCCAATCCTTAAATCCCCTTTTTATTTGACCACCGGGCCCCACAGCCTCAGGCGCGGAATCGTGACAAGTGCTGCATCGCCTGAGACCTGAGAACCCGGCAACGGTGAGTCAAATTCTGGCGTCATAAACAGGATACGAACAGGCCTGTTTCCAACGGGTATTGTGTGCCTTACAGAACTTTTATCGGCCAAAAAGAACTTTTCCCGCCCGTTTTACTGGGCCAAAATGGCGGGTCCCGCCATGTGAAAGACTATGTGCTGGCCCAGGGGCGTGCCTCCGCCCCTCGTCGTGGGAGGGCCATGGCAGAGGCGCCAAAATCCTTGTCAGCTCCGATTGCTGGAAACAACCAAGGGGGCGGGCCAAAGACTAAACCACTCCTGCCAGAAACTGAAAATGGCGGCAGGGACTGAGCAACGCAACGGAGGTCTGGTAACCAGTGAAAACCCGCCAGCTGGGATGCAGCCCATCATCACCAGTGCAGAAGCCGGGGCAGAGCGAGATGACCCTGAGGGCTTACCTGATGACAGCGGCAGCCAGACCAGAGCGGAGTCCAAGGAAGCCCAGGAGCCGTCCAGCCAGCCCAGCTCCAAGGAGGATGATAACCGGAAAGGCGACGTCGAGGAAGTCGGGGCATCCGGGCCCAGCACGGTGCAGAAGGAGCTCCAGCCGCACGGACCAGCCAGACGGGTCGGTGTAACCGCAATCACAGGTGAGCGGATCCGTGCACCAGCTCCAGAGCACCCAGACCAGGACTTGTATCTTACTGACTGTACGAGTTATGAGAGACACGTGGGGCTCCCTGGATGGTGTGTATAATAAGTAGATTGCAACATTCTGGTCTTTTAGATAGTTGTTAAATGTAAGATGCTTTTTATTTTGCAGACTCATAGACTTCCATGAAGACTTTTCTCTAAGAACTGTTCAGTAACGTTTTAAGAAAATGTGCCTCCCGGACGGGAAGAAAATTAAGCCAGCTTGAATGTTATTAATAAAAGTGTTTATTTTCATTTATGTTTGCAAAAATATAAAAATTTTCTGTACTGTTCGGGTTCTGTGACACTTGGGGACAAGTGTAATTTCCCAAGGGGGAGTGTGGCGCCCCGCAACGAGTGCATCACAGGAAGGTATTGCATCCCTGACTGAAAATGTAATATCTTCAGTCTCAGTGATGAAATGGGTAAATCCAGAGCTCCATACACCACATGCACCACTCAGAGGTAGAGGGCCAATCAGGTCCTGGTGGGAGGAGTGCAAGGTGTGGTGTGGGGGAAATTAGAACAGCAAGTGAGTCTGTGGGCAGTTCAGGAAGTAAGGAAGAGAGGAGAGCCTGCACAGTGCATTGCAGCTCAAAAAGGACAGAAGCACTGACAGATCTAACTGAGAGGGCACCAACAAATGGTGACCCAGACAAGAAAGCGGGCAAACAGCAACTAAGCAACGGGGTCCAAGACACCCATGCCCCAGTCCTACCGGACACCGGTTCCGAGGCAGTCAGTCGTCCACCGCTGTTCTGCAAAACCGGAGTGACGGAGCAGCTTCTTAGGAGCGCCTCACTACAGCCGCAAACCCATCAGTCTTACCAGCAAGGCACCTACCATTGGGCCTCTGGACCCGTCACAGCCTGGAGACGTCCCTGGCTTAGGTGATCCAATAGAGATTCCCAGTGTCTTGAACTGGTGCACTAAGGCAGCAACGGCACTAAAAATAGGACAGTTTGTAGCAGAGGAACACTGTGGAGCTCTGGACAGAGACTGTTCATCACTGGGACCACCCGGTCCGTTACCTGACAAACTGTATACCGTGTACCGCAACGAACCTACAGTAAAGACCCGTTACAGAGGAGCATTGTGTCAGGGCATTTCTTCCAGAACTGTTATTAACCTTGCTCATAAAACAACCGAACTGCCGTATTCCATCCAGTACAGCTCCTGGCCCCGGGGACTCCTGCTCATCCTGTGGGGAGCATCCCATCTAGCTGCCACACATCCCCCGGAGGCCCAAGCAGCGCCGGTGCCATCACCGGACTCCCACAGGTGGCGTCACGACAATCAAGATTTATCCCAATCCTTAAATCCCCTTTTTATTTGACCACCGGGCCCCACAGCCTCAGGCGCGGAATCGTGACAAGTGCTGCATCGCCTGAGACCTGAGAACCCGGCAACGGTGAGTCATAGGATGGATAGATGGATGAATATGTAAGATGGATGGATGGAAAAATACATAGGATAAATGGATTGATGGATGGATGAATACATAGGATAGATGGATGAATACAAAGGATAGATAAATGGATGGATGGATGAATACATAGGATGGATGGAAGGATGGATAGATGAATACATAGGATAGATGAATGGATGAATACATAAGAGATATGATAGACAGATTTATAGATAATAGATACATAGATATTTTTTATACTCATGTGTTTGGTGCACAGTATAAGGAACAGCATAATAATGGAACTTTGGAGTTGGTATATCAGGGGCAGGATTGTAGTGTGAGTATGGGGCTGGCAGCCAGGCCACCTGCCTATACAGATGTGTGAGGGGGTGGAAATGTAAGATGATCCTGGAGCCCCAGGGTCCACACCCCTCCGGCCACAGCTGCAAACTGAAGGTCATTTTATATGACCCCGAAGGAAGGGATGAGAACTGAGGAGCAGATATGATTTTATTGATTTATAAGTGATCTTTAAATCATAGCACTGTAGTGTACAATACAGCTCTGCTTCATCATGTAGGAGGGCAGGAACAGTTCAAAAAAAGTTTTATCTCCCCGGAGTTCCCCTTTAAGGAGACCATTGTCCTCGGTAATAGATATTTTCAAATATTTACTGAAAAAAAATCATTCAAGCCTCATTTGGGTGCATCAAAGTAAGAAGCAAATAGTTGTGGTCGTGACAGCCAAATTGTAAGTACAATTGTTTTTACTGGTCCTCAAGGGGTTAAAGTTTATTTACAAAAGACAGAACGGGGCCATTAACACCTCGGAGCAGGTGGCTGGATGACTGCGGTGTGTTATTAGTCATATTCTGCCATATACACCACAATGCCGCTCATTAGAGTCGTGACTAGAATTGCTAAGTAAAGTTTAAAGTGCATATTGTTTCAGATTACAAGGCACAGAATGTTCTGTTCCTGCATTTTCTTGTGATTCGGGTTCTGATATCTCTAACAATGCAAAACCGTGGAGACATTGTTCTATGTGGGATTCCAGCCCTTGCGTATCTGCAGTATGAGGACAATATGGCATATGCATGTGCTCTGTAGTCCAAGAGTGTTCAGCTGCAGTAGTGTAACAAGTGCCCCATGGGCCCTGGTGCAAAATTTCGACCTGGGCCCCCCTCCCCTCGCATGGTAGTCAGATGTGTGGGCCCTTGACTTATGAGTTGTCCCCTTCATTATGTAGTAATGTCCCCGATCCTTTACTAATGTCCAACAACCTGGGCCCCTTCCTGGTAAATTTGTCCCCCATCCTGGTATATATGTCACCAATCTTAGCCCATCCTGGTATATATGTCCTCATCCTGGTATATATGTCCCCAATCCTGGCCCATCTTGGCATATATGTCCCTCATCCTAGTATATATGTCCCTCATCTTGGTATATTTGTCCCCAATCCTGGTATATATTTCTCCCATACTTGTAAATATGTCCCCCATCCTGGTAAATATGTCCCACAGCCTGGTGTATATGCCCCCCATCCTGGTATATAGGTCTCCTATCCTGGTATATAGGTCCCCAGTGGCATAACTTGAAGTTCATGGGCCCTATTGTGAAAGCTTCAACAGAACCCTCAATTATTGAAAATCTTTAATAGCATTAGTGTTTTTTGACAAGCCAAAAGGATTTTTGGGGCCCCCCAAGGCATCAGGGCCTGGGTGTGATTGCAACCTCTGCACCTGTTGTAGTTACACCCCTGCTTGCCCCCCATCCTGGCATATATGTCGCCCATCCTGTTAATTATGTTCTCCATCCTGGTTTATATTTCCTTCTCCAGGTATGTATGTCCCCAATCCTTGCCCATCCTGATATGTACATTAAAGATTTCCCCTGGCCCACTTTCTGTAGACTGAGGGCAACAAAACTTGGTACAATTATCAGTCCTTCCCTACACCAGTGCCACCTGGGGACACACACTTTTCTCTTTATGCAACTGTAATCACCTTGCCTGTAGAATTCAACAGGTTGCTCCAAAAGCCATGTTGTGACTTTAGAAATTAGAAGTCTCATCATCTGGAAAATGCTTGTCCTTCAAAAATAACTTCATTATTGGAAACAGGTGGAAGTCCGATGGTGCAAGGCCAGGTGAATAAGGGGGATAAGAATAGATTCCAGCTCACCGGACTGCTCTTTGCTCATCCACCTGGGGCTCAGACACTGGCCTCACCTTGGCCTTGCATCAAGGTTAATAGAAAAAATTTGAATCTGGCTCAACAGGAATGGATTTTCATTTTATTTTATTTTTCAATAAAGATGGTGCATAGAAAAGAAAAAAATTACATGGTCGACATTACACAGACGACCCGTTACTTACTCATTACTTGTCCAATGTAATTTTTTTCTTTGTGTGCACCATCCTTATTGAAAAATAAAAGAAAAAAAATTCATTCCTGCTGGATTCCAATTTTTTTATATACCTTGAATAAGGGGGATATGATAGAATTGCGAAGCCACAGGAGCATGCTTCTGTTTGGGCAACATGTGAGTTGTTTACTGAGACATTGTCTTGAAGAAGGCGGACACCTCTGGCGAGCATGCCATGTCTCTTGATTTTGATGGTCTCATGCAATTTCTGCAGCAGTAAAGCATAGTGTATCCCAGTTCTCATGCTACCCTTTGCTGGGAAATCTATCAAGTCTACTCTGTGCTGGTCCTGAAATACTGTGAGCATAACCTTGCCTGCTGAGGGTTTGGCACGTGCCTTATTTGAAAGTGGTGAGTCTTGATGCTTTCATTGCATCGACTGGACTTTAGTCTCTGGATCAGTGATGGACCCAGTTTTCATCCTGTGTGATCAGTCCATTGAAAACATCCTCCTGGTTTCCATGGCACATCATCTAAGCCTAAGAACATTCGACTTGTTCCTGCTTCTGGAAAGGTGTGAAAAACTGGGGAACCCATCGAGTGGATACATTATGCATATGAAGATGGTGTTGGTAATTTCGTTTCCATGGACCTCATTCTAATCTTGACATTTTGGACTAGGTGTCAAATGGTTACTCTGTGATTTTCCAAAATGGCAGCCTCCACTTACTGGATGGCGTGTTCATCAATGGGGTCACCCTGGAATTGGAGCCGTTTCCACCAAAGTTCGACCACATTTAAAATGACAATGCCAGTTCTTGAATACACTATGTGATGGGGAATTGTCATCATAAACCTCTTTCATCTCATTGAACGTCTCTCTTGATGTGCGACTGTTATAGTAAAGTAACTTGAGGACTGCTCTATATTCCACTGGGTCATTATTATTATTATTTATTTATATAGCACCATTAATTCCATGTGCTGTACATGAGAAGGGGCTACATACAAAGTTATAGTTATAGTTTACAAATTTACAATGACACACTGATACAGAGGGGGAGAGGACCCTGCTAGCACAGGTTCTCGTGGCAAAGCTTTCTGCAAAGACCCGGCCACACCCTCTTCCTTTTGGTTTATAGTCCGTGGGCGGGCTAAGGTCTCTGGC
This sequence comes from Allobates femoralis, assembly GCA_033576535.1. Classification (NCBI taxonomy): domain Eukaryota; kingdom Metazoa; phylum Chordata; class Amphibia; order Anura; family Aromobatidae; genus Allobates; species Allobates femoralis. The sequence goes on from JARQOC010000003.1 coordinate 814,065,205, forward strand.
CCACCCCCTTGGTTGTTTCCTGGCAATCGGGGCGGGCAAGTGTTTTGGCGCCTCTGCCATGGCCCTCCCACGACGAGGGGCTGAGGCACACCCCTGGGCCAGCACATTGTCTCTCACATGGCGGGACCCGCCATCTTGGCCCAGTGGAAATGGCGCGAAAAGTTCTTTTGGCCGGTAAAGTTCTGTAAGGTGCACAGTACCCGTTAGATACGGGTCGGTTCGAATCCTGTTCGTGATGCCAAGTTGACTCACCGTGGGCCAGGGAACTCAGGTCTCAGGCGCAGGCTGTAGGTCACAGTTTCGGTGCCTGAGGCTGTGGGCCCAGTGGTCAATAAAAAGGGAAATAGTAAATAATAAAAAGGGAATAAAGTTTTTGTTCGTGACGCCACCTGTAGGTTCCGGTGATGGCAGCGGCGCTGCTTGATCCTCCGGGTTGATGGGCGGCAGCAAGATGGTATCACTCCCTACAGGACGAGCGGGGTCCCCGGGGCTGTAGGTTGTAACGGAGTAATAGGGTAGCTCGGTTGTTTCTGGAAAGCAATGTAAATCAATGGCAGTTCTGGAATAAGGCTCGGACACACTGCTCACTCTGAACGGGTATTTACTCGGGTATTCTGCAGCATACAGAGTAACGCAGTTCTTAATGCCAGGTAGTGGACCGGGTTATTCCTGTAATGAGTAGTGTCCCTCTGAGGCTCCACAGGTGTCCTTCTCTATCTCTTACTGTCCCTCTCTTCGCTGCTCTGTTATACCCCAGCCGGAACTCTGAGGGCCTTCGGTTGGGTCACCGCTTCACGTCTCACGGCCTCTGGGCTTCAATGGTGGGCGCTCCCGGGATAGCTGCGGTGGTTGGTGGCTTGTGAGTCGGGGTCCTAGGAAGCATACAACCACTCCGGGTTCTGTGGTGCAGGGGTGAACTAACTGTACCACATCGGAGCCGGTACTCCGGGTTCTGTGGACTGGGCCAGGATAGTCAGTTATCCTCTCTATTTTTTGGCCTCTCTCTGTCTCCTCTGGGTCACCAGGTTGAGGTGCCCTCCCTGTTAGCTGTCTCGGTTCTTTGCCTGTTCTTCTCCCAATCTGCTACATCTGCTGCACAGCTCTATGCAGCTCCTGTCACGACTTGACTGTTACGCTCTTCTTCTTGATCTAACTATTCTGTTCTTCCTGGTGTTCTCTCCACTAACTCACTAACTCCTTGCTGCTTTCCCCACTGCTATATACCCTAGTCTCTCCTCCCACCAGGACCGGTTACCCTAGGAACGGGTGCCTAATTGGTCCTCTAATACTAGGTGTTGCATGTGGTGAATGGAGCATCAGGATTATCCTACTCATCACTGGAACAGAGAATACGACACCTTCAGTCAGGGGTGTAGTACCCTCCTGTGATGCACTCTTAGTGGGGCGCCACATATATCTCCATCCTGGTATATATGCCCCCCATCCTAGTATATATGTCCTCATCCTGGAATATATGTCCTCCATCCTGGTATATATTCCCATACTGGTAAATATGTTCTGCATTCTGGTATATATGTCCTAATCCATGTATACATGTTCCCAATCTGGGCCCATCCTGGTATTATCTGTCCCTCATTCTGGTATATCTGTCCCCCATCCTGGTATATATATGCCCTCATCCTGGGATATATGTCCCTCTTTCTGCACCATCCTGGTATATATGTCCCCATCCTGGTATATATGTTCTCATTCTGGGCCCATCCTGGTATGCATGTCCCCCATCCTGGTGTATATGTCCCCATCCTGGTATATATATGTCCCCATCTTGGTATATATATCCTCATCTTGGTATATTTGCCCCCATCTTGGCATATACACCCCCATCTTGAAATATATGTCACGATCTTGATATATATGTCCCACATTCTGGTATATATGTCCTTATCCTGGGCCTCATTCTGGTATATAGGGTCTGTAGTCTAACAGGTTTATTGGTCAACAGGTAATTTAAGTGGTGAAACTAGAAAAATACAAATGGCACAAATCAGTATTGGGCATGGCCGGTGTTACTACTCGGGCAAGTGGCAGGGCCCTGGACAAAGGGGGCCCATTTGCTGTCAGGGACACCATTCATGCTCATGCCAGTTGCAGGATGGTGTCCCCAGCATTTCCTTGCGCTGTCTCTCATCCTCCCTCTCACCTGCACTGTCGTCTCCCCCCATAAGCTGTGCTGCAATAACCTCAGCGTCCGACTGCCAAACAGATAACATCACTGATTCCTGCCGAGGATAGTGACACCGTTCTGCTGCCGGTTTATTACTGTTCTTAAGCCGTCAGCAGTCAGAAGCTGCGCTCATTGCAGCACAGTTCATGTGGGGTGAAGACCGCACACAGGAGAAGACAGCACAGGGGGGACAACATGAAGGGGGAAGAAGACAGTGCATGGGAGACAGCACAAAAGAGACAGAGTGCAGAGGGGAGAAGACACAGCACAGGGAGAGACACAGCACATGGGGGAGGAACACAGTGCACAGGGGGAAAAGCACAGTGCACAGACCCAGCGCACAGGGTGAGAGACACAGTGCATAGGAGGACACAGTGTACAGGGAAGAGACACAGCACACAGGAGGAGAGACACAGTGCACAGGGAAGAGACACAGCACACAGAGGAGAGACACAGTGCACAGGGAAGAGACACAGCATACAGGGGGACAGACAGCACACAGGGGAAGAAGACAGTGCACAGGGGGAGACAGTGCACAAAAGGAATTATATTTACCAGGACTGTATTTGTGGAGCCCACTGGGACGGGGTACTCGGTAGCGGACCAGGGTACTGCTGGGGATATCACGGCGGTCTTGGTCCGGACCATGTCCCGGGTTCCGCAAGTAAATGGGGGGATATTTACAGGGGAGTTTATCATGACGCCACCCACGGGTTGTGGTCAAGGTGACCACCGCTGCTGCAGAACCTCCGGGGATGATGTTTGGCAGCTGGAGATGGAAGGGCTCTCCGCAGGTAGAGCCTGGTTCCCTGAGACAGTGGTAGTTAAAGTCTATGATGGTTGCTATAGATGCTGCAGGATAGGGATTATAGTGGAGACGGTGGCTGCTTATTAGGGAAATTTAGAGCTCGAATACAAGGATCACACACTCACGGTTTTGAAGTTTTCCAAGTCTTTACTGCAGATATTCTTTAGCAGAGAACTGTCCACGGAGTCTGTACCGGGGCCGGGTTGCTCCCACCCTGTCTGGGTCCTCAGCTTCCCACTGCTGCGCTGTGTGTGTGGCCCTGCTGCTGCTTTAGCTGAGCTGCTGGCACTGTCTCTCCTCACTGGTACCCCCTTTGCTAGGCAACTTGAGTCTTTCCGTGTGCTTCTGACCCCGCCGTGTTGTTTTGCTGAGGTACAGTGTAGATCTACAACCTCCACTATCCCGGTGTTCACTGTGCTGTGTGTGTCAGTCACAGTTTCGGATCCGGTATCTGGTCTGTGCGCTCCTCCGGGGCGAGTTGTGAAGTCACTCAGTCTCCCAGATGTGTTCCTCTGTTTCTTGTACTCCTTCCCTCAGACCCTGGCTAGGCCTGGAATCGAGGAGCAGACTGTGGAGAAGCCTGAGGCAGCCTCTTTACACTACAGTCTCTCTATCAGTTCTCCCAGGAACTGAACTAACTACTTCCTCTTGACCCAGAATATATCACGGAGCTGTTTTAGCTCCCCCTTCTGGCCTAGAAGTGCTAGTGCAGTGTCGAGTGTGGTGTGGGGAGTTAACCCTTGGTGATGTTTCTGTGGCACATTAACCCCTGGGGTGCCACATATTGTATATATATACTGCCCACCACAGCCATTATATTTTACATACCAGTTGCTACCTGGTTTTATGCATTATCGTAACTATGCATGATTGTGCCCTGGATTGGTACCCTCTATCGCCTTGGGTGTATTCTGCGTATAAATAAAAACATTTTTACATGGGTATTGATTCTTTGGTTTTATATGTCCCCATCCTTGTACACATGTCCTTTACCTGGTATGTATGTCCCTATCCTGGTGTATTTGTTCCCCATACTGGTAAATATATCCCCATTTTGGTGTATATGTCCCCCATCCTGGTATGTATGTTTTCATCCTGGGTCCATCCTGGTATACGTATATGCAGAGGCGTAACTACAACAGGTGCAAAGGGTGCAATCGCACACGGGCACTGGAGCCTAGGGTGCCCAAAAGTCTCTTTAGCCTATAGAAAAAGATTATTGCTATTAAAGATTTGCAATAATTGGAGGCCCCGTTGGAGCTTTCGCATCGGTACCTATGAGCTGCATATCTGTCAATCTTAAGTAAGCGCTGGCGTCAGCGGGGCCCCTGTACCCCTGGGCCTGGTCACAACCTTTGCAACGACAATCAATATGCTCCTGTTCATCAGTATTTTCCACCTGCAATGCCCACCGCCTCTCTCATGGGGTTCAGTTGTATCCTGTTAGTGCATTGGTATACAGACCTGGTGTTGGTAAGGCATATTTTTTTCTGTGAGATTTCTTTGAATTTCTGTCCAAATTGAGGCATCTGCAAATAAACAACCCAAAAATCTATTGTGGAAATGCACTTTTTTCGCAATTCTTGGAATTTTTTTCCTACTTTCTATGAGATAATAAAATGAATGGTGTCATTCAAAAGTACAACTTGTACCGCAAGCAACAAATCCTCACATAGCTAAAAAAGGTTTGGCGGTTGGAAAAGGAAACGAAATCACGAAAACAGAAAAATCATTCGGGGAGGAAGTGATTGGTGCACAATGAACAAAAAGTTCATCTTCACATTGTTCACCTGTTTAAACATGTGTCAGGGATGGTTTACCACAAATACGCTGCTTATCAAATGGGAATGTTGGGTGATCAAACAAAGCCTCAGTCAGAAATTAGTTGGCGGATGCTGTGACGTCCCATCTTGCAGTGGATCTCGTCTACTAGGTAAGTAAACCCATGCAGGTCATGAAAAGGGTTAATATAATAGTCATCATTCTAATATATTACTATATAGTACACCACAACCATACACTCTTCTTTTTACCGTGGAAAAACTAGAAGCTCATGGGCCCCAAAGCAAAAGATCCAACATAGCCCCCAATTATTGCAAATCTTTAATACCATTAGTGTTTTTCTATAGGCCACATGGACTTATGGGGCCCCACAGGCTCCGGGGCCCGGGTGACATTGCAGACCCTGCACCTGTTGTAGTTATGCCCCTGTCTTCTGACCCAGGCAGCTTTCATAGACCACCGGGATCCATTGTGTGATCGGGGTCAATATTGAAAAAGAAAAATCTCCTCGAATACAAAACTTGCAGTTCTTTGCTGATTGTCTTATCTGTGTGAAGATGCCATCCAGGGGGCCAGTCAGCACATAGTTTCCTTCATCTTCTGCCAATTACCCATCATCCCTCCAATGACACACTTCAGGGGATCAGTGTGGACCTAATTTTCTGATTTCTCTCCGCAGTCTCGCTCCCTGAATACTAATGATGCTGTGCTGAGTTTTGGCGGTCATATGAGGACACCGACTGAATGCAGATATCTCATCCATGATGGAAGCTTAGTGATCGGTCATCCACTGCAGAATACAAGAAAAGGACTATAAATTACACATGTAGCGGCTAAAAAATTGCTAAATTATTTTAGATTTTACTCTCTAATAATTCCACAGCATTTTATCATCATCACTGTCCCCTTTGGGGCTCACATTCTACATTCCCTATCAGTCTTTGGAGTGAGGAAATCCACCGAAACACAGGGAAATCATACAAACGTCTTGCAGGTTTTTTCCTTGGTGACATTTCAACCTAGGACTCCAGAGCTGCAAAGCAACAGAGCTAACCACTGAGCCACCGTACAGTGCTAACCACTGAGCCACCCATATACAGTGATAACCACTGAGCCACCGTACAGTGCTAACCACTAAACAGTGCTCACCACTCAACCACCATACAGTGCTAACCACTGAGACACCATACAGTGCTAACCACTGAGCCACCGTACAGTGCTAACCACTGAGCCACCATACAGTGCTAACCACTGAGCCACCGTACAGTGCTAACCACTGAGCCACCATACAGTGCTAACCACTGAGCCACCGTACAGTGCTAACCACTGAGCCACCCATATACAGTGATAACCACTGAGCCACCGTACAGTGCTAACCACTAAACAGTGCTCACCACTCAACCACCATACAGTGCTAACCACTGAGACACCATACAGTGCTAACCACTGAGCCACCGTACAGTGCTAACCACTGAGCCACCATACAGTGCTAACCACTGAGCCACCGTACAGTGCTAACCACTGAGCCACCATACAGTGCTAACCACTGAGCCACCGTACAGTGCTAACCACTGATCCACCGTACAGTGCTAACCATTGAGCCACCGTACAGTGCTAACCACTGAGCCACCATACTGTGCTAACCACTGAGCCACCATACAGTGATAACCTCTGAGCCACCGTACAGTGCTAACCACTGAGCCACCATACAGTGCTAACCACTGAGCCACCGTACAGTGCTAACCACTGAGCCACCATACAGTGCTAACCACTGAACAGTCCTCACCACTCAACCACCATACAATGCTAACCACTGAGCCACCATACAATGCTAACCACCGAGCCACCGTACAGTGTTAACCACTGATCCACCGTACAGTGCTAACCACTGGACAGAGCTAACCACTGAGCCACAGTACAGTGCTAATGTGACACCCCAGGGTCCTATTACCACAGTGTCATTATCGCCCTCGGGTGGTAATGTCACACTTGAGAGCAACAGAAGAGTATTCATACCAGGCAAGTAACAGCACACAACACCTTCTGCCTCCAGGCCAGAAGGGGGAGACCTAAACCTGGCTTCAGGGTGAGCTCTCCTACAAATTCTGGTCTGGGGCGGAGCAAGTCAGTTTAGTTCGTGTGAGGACTGTGAAGAGGACCTGTGGACCTGAGCAGTGCTAACCTCGTCCCAGGTACAGCAGTTCAGTTCCTAGGAGGACTGAGGAAAACATCCTGGTCGGGTTCACTCACTGTAGCATATAAGGCTAGCTTCACACCACGGTTTTTGTCTGTCAGGGTGGATCCTGCTTTTTGAAGGATCACCTGGACAGAACCTGACAGGACGTGTAGAAAGTGTGGCCAAATATGGTCCTTGATCAGGTTTTAAAGGGATCCTGTCACCTCCAAAACGCCTCATAAGGTAGCAAAACATGTCCCTGCATGTCCATTGCGCATGCGGTGCTTGAAGCAGTACACAGCAGCGTGGGTGTACTGATGTCACCACCTGATGCCGGAAATTACGCGATTCGTATCATTACAGCCTTTACAGCGCCGTGCAGAGCAGGGAGGCGCTGAATACAATATGAATAGAAGATCACGCCTATTAGGGCGTGATCTTATGATGAAGATGGCCTGCCCGAGGGGCTAAAGAATATAGCCCCTGCTAATTAACATCGCTAATGAGTAAGTTATAAAATGTTTTTATGCACTTTCACAAGATGCTTTTTTGAGACAAAAGGAGTGTGAGATTAGTGATAATATGCTGCAGGGACATGATTTGCTACCTTAAGAGGCGTTTTAGAGGTGACAGGATCCCTATAACATGATTCATTCTCTGCTGCGGTCCATGGTGCTGGTCTGCCTGTGTCTGCTCTGCCGCTGTCCTTCGTGATGAATTCACAGCTTGTGCTTGAAATACTGCAGTTCATGGTGCTGAAGTCTGGACAGCAGGATTTCTGAGCATGCTCTGTGCTTAAAATTGGATCCGGGAATCGATCCGTTTTTTTTACTAGATCCGGCACCATAGACTCCTATTAAATAGGAACCGGATTGCATCAGATTCGGTTCTGTCCGGTTTTGTCCAATTTTTGCACCGGAGACAAAAAATGCTGCAGGCTCCGATTTTGGGGACGGTGAAAAACCTGACAAAACCGGATCAGGCACAGAATACACAAAACCTGATGGCCAAATATGACCAATCCGGCACCATAGGGTTACATGGGAGGCAAAACCGGATCAGGTTCTGTCTAGTTCAAACCGGGCAGAACCTGATGCCAAAAAGCGTGGTGTGAAGCCGGCCTAACTAGGGAGAAGGCTATCAGATATTTCATTGTATAGCCCTCGTTCCAATTCTTCGTCGTCTCCTATTCTCACAGTAATGTGAGCGAACCCTTAATGTCGGCCTCCATCAAGCAGAACCCTGAGCCATCGAGCCTGATAACTTCAGTCCCAGTTTTGATCGCAGCGCAGGGAACATCAGGTATTTTTTACTGCATGTCAGATTTATGATATTTCAAAGCCAATGGGGACATAATTAAAGCAAGTTATTTTCGAATGTTGTTGTTTTTTTTGGGAAAAAGATAACAAAGCTCCCAATTATGAAAATGGTCGTCATGACAGCTTGCAGTTTAATTGGAAGATACTAGAGCAGATGGTTGGATGGGACATGTGGACAGGACGGGGACATCGTGATCATTACAGCTAGAGATCCATACTGCTTTGTCCTATTAAATCTAACGAATAACACCATAATTGTTTGGCTTAAATGCCAGTTCCATAAGAAATGGCCTCAGCCCCTCCATGTATCATCATACAGAATCTGCCTCTCAATGTGGAGGGAAAGTAGAGCTGTGACTGCACGCTACAACATTGAGGGTACTTAAAGAAACCTCCCAAGAACCTTTCTTCAGCTAAATCTGTCTATATTTTCAGGGAAGTATATAGAAATCATGGGGCCCAATAGTAGAAGCTCTAATGGGCCAACCCCCCCCCCAATTAAAAAAAAATTCAGCTGGGGGGTCACAGAAAAGCGTTTCTAGCTCTCCAAACAGTGTGATAGCCAGCCACACAGTATGGCGGACCCCACACATACCTCCAAACTGTATAATTTCTTGCAGGTAATATAGTGGCATCCACGTAACTCTCCATTAAGTATGAAAGCTCCCACATAGCTGTCACATCGAGGCGTACGGAAGCCCAGAGTGCGGTGCAACACAGGGGTGACAACCGGAATGGAATAGAAGGAAGGCCCTGATAGGGACACTTCCGGGCGTTACGTTCCTATACGGGTCCTTACCCCAGTTGCCATCTTGTGCCTGAATCTTCACTTGCCCTGAACTCACCCTAGCTATTGAGAAGGCCAGTGAGTACACTAGTATCACCATTACAACACAAGGGAAAAGGAGATTGAGGGAAATATACACTAATAGAAAAGGACTCCAAACTCCTCCAATGCAGCTGAACTCCAGAGCTGCAAAAATTTCGACTCCTCAGTTTCTTCCAGAGACAGGCTCTTATCAAACTGGTCAGCATAGAAACGGATTCTATAACCGGCGTCAGATGGTAAGACAAGTGACTTTTTACAGTGGAGGGGAGTGGCCATAAAAGTTCTTCACCTCAGATTAAGACTACAAAGAAATAGCCAAATTGGAAAAACAGTCCTTAACCCTCACAGCACTAAAGAAAGTAAATACACTCATATACCAGTTGTAGACCTATGATCGATAAAGCGTTGTGACCTTGTGGTTCCAGACTTGCCAGAGGTCTCCCCAGGGTGAAAAACGCTTGTGACAATAGCCCTCCAAATATTATAATGGCCTCAACATAGCCCTTTAAATATTATAATGGCACCCACATAACCTTCCATACAATATAATTGGTCCCATATAGCTCCCATATAGTATAATAGACTCTTCATAGTCCTCCATATAGTATAATGCACCCCATAGTCCTCCATAAAGTATAATGCACTCCCTATAGTCCTTCATATAATAAAATGTACCCCATAGTCCTCCATATAATATAATGCACCCCATAGTCCTCCATAAAGTATAATGCACTCCCCATAGTCCTTCATATAGTATAGTCCCCATAGTCCTCCATACAGTATAATACACGTCCCATAGTCCTCCATATAGTATAATACACCCCAATAGTCATCCTCCATATAGTATAATGCACCCCATAGTCTTCCTTACAGTATAATGCATCCCATAGTCCTCCATATAGTATAATGCACCTCTCAGGCCTCCTTATCTAGGATGTTAATACTATTAGACGTGTGATGATGGGTGGGGCGGTGAAGGCGCTCTCACTGGGCTCCATAGCATCATCTGCTGCCATTGACGGTAAGCCACTGCATATGCAATGTTGTCTCAGTAGTTAAAGGACTTTTTTGTTTACTGTGGACATAAGAACTAACAGATAGGTTGTGCTAACTATCTGCCTTCTCGGCCAGCACTGATGTTTGCCAGCACAGAGCAGTCACAGTGGCTCCTCCATTCTGCTCTGTTGAAGGGGCATTACTGCTAATGTCATACAGATTGACAATAAGCTGCCTAACTGCGGGGAGTCCGCTGTCAGTCTGCATAACATCAGCAGTTATACCCCAATGTCGGAGGAGCCCAGAAGAAGAAGAGCTGCTCGGTTGACATGGAGCAGCTGAATCGCTGGCAGTGGTTGGTGAATGCTCGGAGCTTGCATTGGGTAGAACAGGCAGGTAGTCAGCAACTACCTGCCTATTAATTTTTAGGCAAATAGTAAACAGAAATAAAAGAGCCCTGGATACATCCTTTAATATAGTCCCCTATTTCAGTCTTCTCCAGCATTCTGTTCCACTCCGGTCCTCTACACGATACGTGATGGCGACTTAGACTCTCTGGGTCACATTACTCTCTGTGTACTTAAGAGTGGCTTGTACAATGTAAGTCTATGGAGCATTAGAACAAGGCAATATAGACTTATGACTCACCGTAGCCGAGACTTCACGGGGCAGGCATTTGTCTTCTCCTTGTCACGGAACCGCGCCTGCGGCTGTGGGGCCCGGTGGTCCAGATCAAAAGGGTTGGCTGAACAGATACTAGGTAGTTAATCTTGTCGTGACGCCACCTGCGGGAATTCCGGTGATTTCACTGGCACTGCTGAGGCCTCGGGGGGTGGAATGCAGCAAGATGGAACGCTCCCCGCAGGGCGAGCTGGAGTCCCCGGAGCCAGGAGCTGCACAAGGTGTTGTGAGGCAGCTTAGTTACTTCTAACATGCGGAGATGGACAGTTCTGAAAAGGCGCGGACACTGATAGTCTCTGTAACGGGTATTTTACTGTATCCAGCAGATGATACATGGCATACAGGTAACGGGTAACAGACCGGGTGGACTTAGCAATGACCGGTATTGTTTCAGAGCTTCGCGGTGTTCCTCTGTTCTAAGCTTATTTTAAGCTGGGTTGCCGATGTCGCCTTGGGGTGCCAGGTCGGGTACAAGGAGGCTACTTGAATTTCCCTGCCGGTGTGTACGTTCCGGTGTGAGGGGAGCCTTAGGTCCTTTTGGTGGGTACTCCGCTGGCAAGACGGCTCTGTTTGCGGCGGCGGTGGGGTACTCCTGTAGAGCGGTCCCTCCACTCCTCGTTTGCATAGCAGTGATAAACGACTGCTAGCTTCGGAACCAGTGATCCGGTTGTAGATGGGCGCGGGTGTATTTTAACCCGTGGTTGCTCACCCAGGGTCCGGTTGTTGAGGCACCGGGTAATGGTGCCAACCGGTAGGTGGTCTGTGGGGCTGCACGGCACTGTGCAGAGCCCCTCTCCTACGTTCCTCCCCGACCATGTCCTTCCTCCTTCTCCTACATTCTCCTTCTCCTCACAATACTCCTACGCTCCGCCCACCAGGACCTTATTGGCCCTCTATGCTGGTGATGCATGTAGGGTATGAAGCTCTGAGTTTTAACCATGTCATTGCTTAGTCAGAGAATATTGCATCTTCAGTCAGGGATGCAATACCCTCCTGTGACGCACTCGTTGTGGAGCGCCACACTTACATTGTAAAAGAGACGTCTGGCGGACATATAAAGTGCGATTGGAGAGTCTGAATTGCCATCATGTGACCTAAAGAGGACCAGGTTGGCGCGGCATACCGAAGAATGCATACTCAGGAGAACCGGAGTAGGTAATGTGTATTAACACACTGACACTACAGTACATATACACAGGTTTAGCAAATGATTTGAGAGAAAAACACCGGGCACTAGTGGGTCTATACAGGTCTATTAAAAGGGCACAAAAAGTCTCCAACCTTTGGGAGGTGCTCTTGCCAAATACACATTGATAAATATGAAGAGCAAAAAATGACGGCACTCACCCATTAAGGTTCTTCATAGTGCAGTTTTTATTCCATCCAGGAATGGAGTTACAGTTGTGCGGGGAGTGAGGAGAGATGGAGGGGAACTACAGGAGCTCCGTTTCGAGCATGTTACCCGTGTGTGTGGACCCATCGAAGAGTAACACACTCAAAATGGAGCGCCCGTAGTTCCCCCCCCCGCCTCTCCTCTCTCCCCGCACATCTGTAACCCCATTCTTGGATGGAATAAAAACTGCACTGTGAAGAACCTTAATGGGTGAGTGCCGTAATTTTTTGCTCTTTTCATATACTCAGGTTTAGGGGAAACAAAAGTCCATGGGAGGCTTCTTTACTGCAGGATATTGATTACTGATTCACCTGTTGACAAAAGTTTTTTTACAGAAGTTTGGACCAGGGCGCATTGGTAAATCCTGTTTAACGGGTATTTATACAGAATTCAAGACTATTTTCACTGGTTTAATGATAGTCGTCCTATTGTACCACATGGATAAAGCTCAGGATCTGTGTGTCAGGGTGGCTCAGGGCAGTGGCTGTGGGCGAGGGGTTCAATCCTGTTGTCGGTGCCCCGGCTCTCCTCACAGAACAAAGGAGGTTGGGGTGGTCCTTGCTGGGTGTGTGGACTTTGGTGGAGTAGGTCAGAACTTTTTATTTATTTTACTCACATATATAGCCCTATTAATTCTACAAGGCTTTAAGAAATGTGATGATCACTGTCCCCATTGGGGCGCACAATCTGAATTGTCTATCATTATATCATTGGCCGCTTGATGCCGTTACTTCTGAAGAGCCAGAACCGATCCACGAGGGAGTCAGTGACAAAGACTAAGACCTCTTATTCAGCTGTGTTTTAATGTGCATTAGGCACAGTTCTTTTAGTACGAATTCATACCTGGAACAGCGGGCAGGTAACGTAAGCACGTTCTTTACAGTACAATTCACTTTAGGGCATACTTTTTCCTGAGATTTATCCTTAAAAATTGCTACCGCTGATGTTTTAAGTGAACACTCCTCTACCCAGCATAACATCCCCATCCCATATGTAAGAGTCATTAATACCCCGTTGGCTCATGGTTCTCCCACTCACTATGAGTCGTTCTCTAAACGATTTGATCAAACGACTGGAGTACACATAATGTATTCCTTGCCTTATGCCCATTCTTGTATCAACCTGTTTGACCAAGTCTATGCTAAGCATCCACCTGAGAATTCGTACCACGGGAGTCAGTCCATTCTTGGCCAGGGGACAATACAAGCGCTGACCTTCAGTGTGTCCACTGTCTCTCTAGATGTTAACAGTTGTAGTTGAGATTAAACACCCACTAGATGCGACCTTGATATTCTATAAGAACTACACATCTGAACACATTACTTGTTAAACACTAATGGTACCTTTACACGCCGCTACTGGATGGTGGCAACAACCGGGTACATGAGAGAAATGTATCTTGCACCGCCAAATCAACCCGAGGTAGCGGCGTGTGAAGACGGTTGTTGCCACCCGCCAGTGGCGGCACCTGTTTCAGAGCAGTGCTCTATAACAGGTGGCTACCCAGGCGATTGTAGTGACCTGTATCGGCGTGTAAAGAAGGAACAGAAGGGTTGTTTCGACACCAGGCTATGTACCTGGTATGTAGCTGGGGCGTGACACAGGCTCCGGGTTACCGCGCCCCATCATCGATCATTGGAGGAAGCTCCTGCGTTACGATTGGTAGACGCTGCACAGGGCGGCATATTTAAGGAGCTGATCAGTCACACTACACAATTGCTCGAGCGTCATGTATTAGTCAGCCTCCTGCGCTGGCTGGCCAATCATGATGTTATTGCTTTGTCCTATCAGCGTACGAACGTCTCGTAATCCACAATTGTGGCACGCCTATGTGTTGTCCCTGCTGCACCAGGTCCGCCCATATTAGCTTGTTGTAGCGGTGTGTAAATGAGGTAAGGTGCTCTGCAGAAGGTAACTTGAGACACCCGGTGGTGTATCCAGAGATAGATGTAACCTACCGTAGCGCACCTTGTTGCGGCGTGTAAAGGTGGTGCGTTTACCGTTGGCAACCGTTTGTGCGTGCTCATGCACGTGAAGCACCAGGTTGTTGCCACCATCCAGTAGCGGCGTGTAAAGGTACCATAAGGGTATTTGCACACAGTGTGTTTTTCCTGTGTTTATGTGCTGTTTTCACCATGGTTTTATGTGATCGCTGTGCACACACAATGTTTCAATCTCTTTGCAGAAACTGAAATTTTTACAGGGTTTTGCTGCTTTTTGAAAATTAATATTTTCTGCGTTTTTGCTGTAGTCAATGGCAAAAATGCTGAAAAAAAGGAGCAAACAAAACGCAGCAAAAACATGGTAAACATGTAGCCAAAAATGCAGCAAATCCACTGCTAAGAAATCTAGAGATACTAGAAACCTGTACAAGATTTACTGCATTTTTTGCCGCAGCAAAAACACCCTGTGTGCACATACCCTTACTGAGATAGATCCTGTCCTGTCCCTAGGAGCTGACTCCTCGCCTTGTGTGCACATACCCTTAGGCTAGGGTCACACCAGTGTCAGCATTTTAGGGGACGAGTCCGTTTGAAACTTAGAATTCTGCAGCCTGAGTGCATAGCGTTAATGTAATGTAACGCTGTGCTCAGGCTGCCTATACATGGCTATGGTTAGCGGACTCCCAGCACAGCCGGCCGCTTCATACAGAAGGACCGGATATGCGCTTTTGGTGAGCGCACATTAAAATGCTGCAAACCGTGTTTCCTGTGCACTCAGCAAAAGCGCATATCCGGTTCTTTTGTATGAAGCGGCCGGCTGTGCTGGGAGTCTGCTAACCATAGCCATGTATAGGCAGCCTGAGCACAGCGTTACATTACATTAACGCTATGCACTCAGGCTGCAGAATTCTACGTTTCAAACGGATTCATCAGCCTAATGGCTGGTGTGACCCTAGCCTTACTGAGATAGATCCTGTCCTGTTCCTAGGAGCTGACTCCTCGCCTTGTGGGCACGTACCATTACATTAATGGATGTGTTTGCCATAGACTCCAATATTAAATTAACGCAACCATTTCCCAAAACAGCCCAGAAACCGCTGCAGACCGCACTATGATGTGCGCTACAAAAAATGCATAATGCCAATCGCTTAGCAATTTGGCCATGTGTTTTTTGTATTGGAGTCTATGGGTGCGTTAACGCATCCATTTGCAGAAATTTAAAGATGAAAAAAACGCATCCTTTTGGCAGATGCTTGGCACTAGTGTGACCCTCGCCTTACCGAGATGGATCCTGTCCTGTTCTTAGGAGCTGACTCTCCGCCTTGTGAGCTAATCGCACAGTTTAACTTTTGCTCACCCTACAGTAAATAGCTGAGCAAGCTTCCTATCTTACCTAACACTATACCTATGTCGTACATTGCTATTCCCTATTTTAAGTGCTACGTAACACATTAACATTGCTAACACTGCTACATCTGTTCATTACACCAAACCCTATACATAAAAACATCACATTACGGTTCACATTAAATACATAGACACATAACACAATTGGCACCATAACATAACGTGGTTGGTGTCTTCAGGGGCAGGACATAAGGACATAGGTCCTCCTCCTACATGTGTATTCCCACTGCCCACTATGCTGGACCAATCCCATCATCTTCCTCCTCTGCCCTCTCCTCTTCTTTCTATCTCCTTTTTGCCTTGAATGTTTCCTATCCTTTGAACGCTCTCATCCCCTGATACATAACGCTCTGATCTGTACCGCCCCGGATCTCGCGCTCTCTCTCTTCATTGCTTGTCTCCGACTCGCTCCCTCTCATTAAAACGTTCAGGACTCCGTGTTCCAGACAGCAGCTGTATTGTAAGTGAGACAATGTAGGAAAATAACAACAGTACAAGTGTCAGCAGGAAGTGCGATCGTGACGCTTATCCTTGGAATAAGATTTTATATATTACGGGGGTCGGGATATGTAGCAGCAGGTGTCAATGTTTAAAATGCCACCTGCTACAAGAAAATGGAATGTACTACAGTCTCTGTATTCAAAGACGTTGCTCAATTTATACTAGCTGTACGTATATATAATTATAAACCAGAATATGATTATGTTATACCAGCATGATCCATGTCACTAAATATAACAAGATAGAGAAATAATAGCTGTGCATATATAACTATATACTGAAGATGCCCAGGTTATACCAGATGTACATATATAACTATATACAGAAGATGCCCAGGTTATACCAGATGTACATATATAACTATATACAGAAGATGCCCAGGTTATACCAGATGTACATATATAACTATATACAGAAGATGCCCAGGTTATACCAGATGTACATATATAACTATATACAGGAGATTACCCGGTTATACCAGCTGTATATATAACTATATACAGAAGATGACCAGGATATACCACCTGTACATTTATCACTATATACAGAACATGCCCCGGTTATACCAGCCGTACATGTCGCACCCGCAGGGACCAGGGTACTCGGAGCCGGACCCTACTGTCTCAGGGGTGCCACAGTGGTTTGGCCAGGTTTTGCGGCCCCAGGTGCAGCAACAAAAAGGGGAAAAAGTTAATAAAGTTTTATGAGGTGTTATTCGTGACGCCACCCGTAGATTGTGACCAATGTAGCCACCGCTGCCGTGGGGTCTGCCGGGGACGGTGGTAGTGGCGGCAGCTGGGATGATATGCCCTCCACAGGTAGGGCTGGGTCCCCAGACAGAGGGAGAGGTCCTGCGCGCCCAGGATGCTGCACTTCTCTTCCTCACGCAGCTCCTCCAACAGGCACACGCAGGTAGCAAAGTATGGCTCTGCAGGCAAGCTGTTGCAGTACTGTTGTGGTGCCCCGCATATGCAGGCGTCACAGAGGGGTATTACACCCGTAAAAGAGGTGTAATTGTTCCAGCTGCAGGTGGACCCTAGGATGGTGGGTGGGACCCATTCCCAGCACTCCCACATTAGATGAGTGGTGGGAGGTTACCCGGGAGGAGAAATATTCACCTCAAGGGGAATGAAGGAGGTCTTTGGCTTTTGGTCGTTGGCCCCTGGTCCTGGGGCTAGATGGAGGAGGAGGAAAGGAGTTAGGAAGGCTCTGACTAATTGGAACAAGGCGGAAGGTCAAACCGGGTAGGTTTCAAGCCGAACCAGAGGAAAGAAGAAGGGACCTTGAGGAGGTCCTGAATGAGGGCGCCCGATAAGAGAAGTTCGGGCACTAGAGAGAAAAGGAGATCCTCAGAGTGGAGCGCCCATACTCCAGGGGATACTCCAGTCCACCACGGGAACGCCGGGCCCGAGGATCCGGCCAAAGTTCAGCTTTGCAGTCGGCAACTGGCTGCTGTGGCTTGTTTATCAGCCACAGCACCCTGCCAGTGGAGCGGTCTGCCTGCTTCTCAGGCCCCTGCTGTGAGATTGCTGATCGTTACAAACTGTTCTGGACCATTTTTTGGTCATTGCTCTCCTGCTGGGCAGCATGCATCGCTGTGTTTGACAGGGACAACTGTCGGGCCCCACGGGACGGGGGTACTCGGTACCGGACCGGATGGTGCCGGGGAAGTCACGGGTGGCTTGGTCCGGACCGTGTCCCTGGCTCGGCAAATAAAGGGGAATATTTACAGGGGAAATGTCACTCATGACGCCACCCACTTGATGCGGCCAGTGATGGGGGCCGCCGCTGCTGCAGAACCTCCGGGGGTGATGTAGTGGCAGCAGAGATGTTATAGTTCCAGTGGGAAGAACTGTATCCCCCGGGGCAGTAAGAGTTAAGGGTTGTGGAGTTGTCCAGGACACTTACTTTGCAGACGCTGCAGGATCTCTCTTCCTCGCTGGTGCTGACAGGCTTATGGCTCTGCAGGTGGGAATCTGCTGCAACCTGTATGGGAGGAATGGTCTGCAGATAGAGACTGACAAGAGAGGCCAATTCAGGGTTTTCCGTGTCTTTTACTCTCGACTCTTCAAACAGTTTACAAGTCAGTTGCAGTTCTTACAGTTCAAGCACAGTTCTCAATACAAGGGCACATTCTCCCTCTCCGGGTTCCCTTTGCTCTGCAGCTAGGCCTCTCTCTCTCTATGACCCCTCACACAGTCTTTAGTGTCCTTTCCGGGCTGTCTACGGTCTCCGTCTGTACGGGTGGTGTGTGGTGCGCTGGACAGTATGGCGGTGACTCGGACCCCTCGTGGGCCCTCCTGGTTGTCACTGAGCTGCCTGTCCTTTGGGTTGGGGACCCTAACGTGGAGCTGTGGTCCCCCGTCGTGTTGTTTGGGGATCCCGGGTAAACTGCGGTCCCCTCTAGAGCCGACACTCTACTTCAGCCCAGCCTCCAGCAGTCCTCAACACGAGGCTCTACCAGGCTCCTTCTCTCTGTTCCTCTCGGTATCATAGGAGGGACTTCTCTGCCTGCAGTCAGTGGCTTCAGCTGCTGCCTAGGGCACGGGTTCCATCGTCCCTCTCTGTTCTGTCACACTCCTGGTGGCATCAGCGTCGGACGGGCTTTCTCTCCCCTCTGACTCGCACTGGCTCAGTACGAATTCTGCGCTCCTAGCCTTGCACTCACAGGACGTGTGTTTGTCTCTCTGTCTTTGCAGCTCAGCTTCTGGTCTTTGCTTCTCAGCCTACTGTGGCCTACTCCTGGGTCTTTACAGCTCGGCACCCTGGGCCTACTAACTTCCTTCACTCCTCCCCCTTCCTATATACCAGTGATGGGCAACCTTTTGAGCTTGGTGTGTCAAAATTCGCCAAAAAAGCGAGCATAACTCGCGAGGTGTGTCACCTTGAGAAAAAAAAACCTAATTTTACGATATTTATAGTTTAAATAACAAATATGTATAATTCTTTAACTTACCTGCTTAGTGACTTCTTTGTTAATCTGTCAGTTGGTTTCTTTTGTTGGTCTTGCTGTTATTTAACTTGTGTGGGGTGTCATGAAGTAAGTCAGATAAGTGAGGGGGAGGGGGAATTCTTCCAGTGATGGCGAACCTGTGGCAGTCCAGCAACAGCAACAGCAACAGCTGGACTGCCACAGGTTCGCCATCACTGATTTAGTGACTTTTTTGTTGCTGAATTTCATTGGCTAAATCTTCAATTGAAGGTTGGTATTTTGTACACTTCAAGGCCAAGCAAGCGCTACTAAGGTTATCTGTCAAAATGTCTATTTATATTCCACGTTCTGCTTACTACCGTTTCACTACATAGAACGCAAAATGATCTGCCATTTTTTTCTATAATGCCATACATCTCAGTTCATGTCTCTTGAAAGGGTCGGCTACTGCTACTACCACTTCCTTTACTTAACCTTGGTTTTTTTGGCTTCTCCATCAGAGGGGCAGTGACAGAAGATTTATAGATAGCCCTGCAGGCAATTAGGGGTTAACTGTCTTTTAGGAAAGGGCAGAGTTAATAAGCAGAAATAGGGATTAATAGGGTGAAATGGAGTCTGTACGCTGCAAGATGGCGTTCCTTATGTAAATTAATGGCGGGAAACGGCACCCATAGCACAGGCCTCTTCCAGCCTCCCCCTCACTTATCTCAGTAATGGCCAATCACACATTCATGACACCCAGCCCAGATTCTGCCCAGAACCTTTCACTGGACTCGAGGATGGTTGTAATCACTGGACCTCCAGACAGCGATCACAGGGCCTCAGATATGCGTCCCCCGCAGCGTTCCGCTGCTCCCTGCTGCGCCAGCCAGAAGTTCCGCCGCCCTACCGGAAGTCCCAGGACTAGACGCTCTGTGCCGGAGCTCTGCTGTTCTGGCTACAGACCTCCAGCACATTTTTTTTTCCTCATCTGTAGTTAGTGATGGGCGAGTCCTAACTCGGAATCGCTTGACTCTAGTCTAGCGAGTCCGACCCCGGGACTCGCTACTCGTTGCTAGTCTAGCGAGTCCAATGTTAATGAATGGGGAAGCGAGTAATAGCGAGTAATGTGTCATTTACAAATCGCAGATGTCTCGGAAAGCGCTCGCATTGCTGTTTTGGAAACCCGACTCGCAACAGTTTTTTGCTGCTGTGTCCGTGTCTGTGGTTTTTATCCAAATAGCGAGTCTAGTTTCTCCGGCGGCCGCGTGTCACTGAAAATGGCTACGCGTGTCAGTGCTGACACGCGTGTCATAGGTTCGCCATCACTGCTATATACTGTCAAGTCACCTGACTACGTGTTTGCCCAACCCACTCCTCTGATCCACCACCCCTCAATCTCATAGAGTTCTAATCTCAGGGCTGGATGTTAACTCCTTCTACCCGTGGGTTGTGTGGGCTGTGAGGGTGTTGTTGTGCAACAATGTCCTACCTGCCTGGCTGCAGTTCCCTTTGTGGCCTCCTGGATGCAGGGGCGCCACACTACGCCCGAGAGTGAAAGGGTCCCAACAACCACTGTATCATTCCATATCGTTGTTGCGTCACTGGTGAGATCTGACTGTTTGGCATCTCACCAGTAATCACGTAGCGACGCACCAGCGATCCCTACCAAGTCGGATTATTTTCAGGATCGCTGGTGCGTCACCAAGTGTGATGCTACCCTCAGTGCTCCTAGGCCCTTTCTGGAGTCTAGTTCCTCCACCCCTTTGTCCGGGTTCTCTCTAAATCGCACCTACAATTTGCTACTCCCGCCACCCCTCATCCGACCTGAAGGGACTTGGGCTCAGGGTCGGAGTGGGTGTTTTTGTGAGCTGACCGTCTTACCTGTCCCGCTGCAGTTCACCCAGTGGCCGCCCAGTCGCAGGGGCGCCACATACATATATAACAATATACAGGAGATGCCCAGGTTATACCAGCTGTATATATATAACTATATACAGAAGATGCCCAGGTTATACTGTGGCACCCCAGAGTCATAGTGCCACAGAGTCACCATTGTTAGGTGTCACCAGAGAGCAGTAAGGGGTATTCCACTCAGGCAACACGCAAACAACACCTCCCAGACAGAAGGGGGAGACCAAACCCGGCTTCAGGGTGATCTCCCCTATATATTCTGGTCTGAGGAGCAACAAGAGCAGTGCGGGTCCTGTGAGGACTGTGGTGAGGACAGGTTCTGTACAAACTGAGAACCATACCTGGGCGTAACCAAGCTGTGTCAGGCTCATCCCTAGATTCAATGATGAAGAGCGATGGAGAGAGTCTGAGGAGGAAGGAAAGCCTGGGGGAGACGAGGAGTGTCGTGCTCGTCTCAGAGGAAAGCGCAGAGAACGGACACCTGGTGCAAGACTGTGCAAGGTTACACATCCCGGCAGTCAATACCGGAAGGTGGGGAATTCCAGATTCCGCAGCTATAGTGTCAGGAGGCAAAGCAGCACATAGAGTTCAGCAACACTGACACCCAGCTGCAGGGTATAAGTAAAGGACTCAAGCTGCCTGTCATACGGCACACGCAGGACAGAGTGGGCAAGCAGCTTATCTTCAAGCAACTGCAGGAGCCACAAGCAGAAGCGCAGGGTAGAGAAAGTGAGGACAGAGGTTGAGACCTGAAGAAACATCACAGAGAGCCTCAGAGACATTGCATCCTCCGGTGACTACCCGGCCAGCTGCCCGACATTGAACCTGGAGACTTGTGAACTGTTTGAGAGCTGCTTCAGTAAAGTATCCGTGCAGAGCAAGAAGATCTCCTGTGTATCCTTCCAGCGCCATAGCAGAGTCCCACCTGAGGAGCCGGAGACTGCTTTTTCCCATCACTGGCTGGAGAGGCTACAACAGCAAAGTAAGTCAACTGCACTGAACACAATCCCTCATCAGGCTCATCCACTACCACTACACCTGCCCTTGGAACCCTCAGCCCTACCCGAGGAGGGCTTACCATCTACGCTGCCACTCACCACCATCCTCAGCAGGAATACGGCAGTTCTGCTAACCACATACCCGGCTGGCGTCACCACTAAATTCCTTGTATATAACCCCCTTTTTGGACTGATCTCAGTGAGAAAGCACCGGCCCGCTTCCCAAGTACCCCATAGCCTAGGGGTGCATCAATACCACCTGTACATATGTCACTATATACAGATGATGCCCAGATTAGACCATCTGTACATATATAATCACCTACTGAAGATGCCTGGGTTTTACTAGCTGTACATATTTAACAATATACAGAACATGGCCAGGTTATACCAACTGTATATATGTAATTATATACAGAAAATGCCCAGGTTATACCAGCTGTACATATATAACTATATACAGAAATGTGCCGGTCTTGCTGTAATACTTATTAGAACAGGATTCAGCTTTAGTTGAGGAATTACATAAAAGACCTTTGTGTGTTCTGTAGTCAGTGTGTGGGTTGTCAGGCGCAGCGTGAGACGTGTACAGCGCTCCGGCACAGGATTGTGTATACTGCTGGAGGCAGACTAAGCCCACAAACTTGGGATGAGATAATGAGGGGGTGAGAAATATAATTGTGTTGAAATGAAAAACATGTGGTGGAAATAAAGTGGCAGCACTGCTAAAGAGTTTGTTTAAGCAAGTCGACTGGTTTGGCTGGATCCTGACTGATACATAGGCCCCAATTCATTAAAGTTGTCAACTACTTAGAATACCCCTTCACATTCCTCATGTGCGCATAAAATTAAAAAAGCCTATACTCACCTCCTGTGCTGGTGCCAATTCAGCTATGTTGGAAGTCAGGTTCCCTGCACTCTTGTGACATTGTTAAGACACACGAGACCTGCGACCAAACACTGCCGGCTTCCCTCTTCCTGCTTTTGAACCTATACGGTATCAACAGGAAGTGAGCCATGCAGCTGCCACTCACTTCCGGTTAATTGCTCCTGCATCTGAAGGCAGGGAGAGGGAAGCTGCTGGTGATTGGGCATGGAGCTCACGTGCCATAACAATGTCACATAGAATGGCACCAGCACAGGAGGTGAGTATAGGCTTTTTAATTTTATGAGGGCGCACATGGGGAAATAGAAAGGGTTGTCCAAGTAGTGGACAACGCCTTTAAGACCGCATTTTTATAACCAACTTGATGAAGGCTTGGAATAAGAACGACAATCTAATAATTGTCAGGAGGATGAGGGCCCAGCATGTCTGATTTTGGACTGTAGATCCTGGTATTTTCTAAGAGATGAGCTCTCTGCCGAAGATGTCTAGTAGCGGATCTCTCATAGAGAACACAAGAGCACTCGCCAAAGTGAGTGCTCCTGTGGATGAGAGACTCAGGCGAGATAGCTGCCAGGCGAATGATGGGACAGCTGTCTACAGTGTATGAAGTCTTTAGTTAAATACTTGTTCGGCTGACATATGATCTTGTTGAGAATGCTATATTTTTAGTCTAAGACTCCGACCCTATAATGATCTACTACTATCAAGTCTAATAAATTATATATTGCTACATCTACATGACTACATCGGCAGAACCACTCACGTACAAGGCAGGCTTCTGAGTTTCCCCCTGCCCAGCTCTCACCTACAAGGCGGGCTCCTCAGTGTCCCCCCTGCCCAGCTCTCACCTACAAGGCAGGCTCCTCAGTGTCCCCCCTGCCCAGCTCTCACCTACAAGGTGGGCTCCTCATTGTCCCCCTGCCCAGCTCTCACCTACAAGGCGGGCTCCTCAGTGTCCCCCCTGCCCAGCTCTATCCTACAAGGCAGGCTTCTCATTGTCCCCCCTGCCCAGCTCTCACCTACAAGGTGGGCTCCTCAGTGTCCCCCCTGCCCAGCTCTCACCTACAAGGTGGGCTCCTCAGTGTCCCCCCTGCCCAGCTCTCACCTACAAGGCGGCCTCCTCAGTGTCCCCCCTGCCCAGCTCTCACCTACAAGGCGGGCTCCTCAGTGTCCCCCCTGCCCAGCTCTCATAAATACATTCAATTAGCAAATCACAATAGTTTTTTTTTACAGAGGGAATCACTATAGAATTAAATGTCTGTTTTAATTGTATAGTCATTGCCTCTCTGGACAAAACAATTGTGATTTGTTAATTGAATGTGAAGAACAGGATCTGAAGATGCAACAGCACAAAGGCATACAATGCAGTGGGGACTCTCAAATAAGGTTTAGTTTACAAATTAGAATATGACACAATACAAAAGAATTAAGAACAAATAACAATAGATACAGAAGTATTAAGAACAAATGCAATAGGTCACAGGATAATCAGAATGCACCTAAAGTATACAGAGACACTTATTTACCATTGTAGATAACCGAACTGTGTCTACTTTACTATTACATAATCAGTAACCTCAGGTTAAACTATAGGCAGGGTCTTTATATCTATTCCAGTCACTATCTAAACAAAGTTAGTCACAGTTATAGACTTATTTAACCTTTCAACTTCAAGTGAGGCTGCTTTCACATTACGATTTTGTGAAATCCGACGCTGTCCGATATAAATCAGACAGTATCGGATCCGAATTTGCCCCCGTGTAATCCTATGGGAACAGACCGATTCAGATGTGCACTAAATGGCATCCGAATTGCGTCCGATCCGATTTTTTCCGATTTCTTTCCGGTGCAAAAATCGGAGACTGCTCTGATTTTTGCATCCGAATCAAAAATCAGATAGAATCGGATCTGACAGATGGCAATTAGGCCAAATCCGATCCGATCTGTGGTTTTTAACATGGGGCCTTATGGAGCAGGGTCCGAGGAAACATCTGATGTCTCCTCGGACCCGATTTTAGTGTACTGAGCATGCTCAGTACAATAAAACTGCTCCTAGCCATCTAATTTCACTTCCGCAATGTATATACATACATTGCGGAAATAAAATTAAGTAAAGCAGGGGTTCAAAATAAAGAATATGTATGCTCACCTGTCCACGAGTCCCCCGGCATCTCCAGCACCTCCTGCCTGTAGGACCTGCCGTGATGTCACAGTCACATGACCGGTTACCGCGGTAACCAGTCATGTGACTGTGACATCACAAGAGGTCCTGTAAGGATCAGAAGATATGGCTGGAGATTCCGGGGGACTCGTGGACAGGTGAGGATAAAGATGTTTCTTTATTTTTTACTCCGGAGCAGAGGGGAGAAGAGGGGGAAACACAGGGGAGTATCGGGGGAGAAGCCGGAGTACCGGGGGAGAGCAGAGGAGAACCGGGGAGAACAGGGGACAGACAGGTGACAAGAGGCAGAGAGGAGCGAGATGACAGGAGGAGCCGGCCAAACTGATCCTGCAAAATGTCGGAATCGGGTGCCTATTTGGCATCTGATTGCAGGGATCAGTTTGGATCCGATGCTGTCCGATTTATATCGGACAGCGTCGGATTGCACAAAATCGTTGTGTGAAAGCAGCCTAAGGCTAGTTTCACATCACATATTTTTTCCTGTCCGTGGGATCCTACTTTTTGTAGGACCCCACAGACAGGAAAGGACACCATTATCACGGATCCGGACACAGCGGGGAAGTGAAATATAGTAAAAAGAAAGAGTTAAAAATAAGTATTCTCACCTATCCGCAATCCACCGCTGCCTCCAGCAAGGTCCGGGTGCTTATAGGACCTGCGGTGCTGTCACAAGCCGATCAGCTGATCGGGTCACATGAACGCAGTTACCGCGGTAACTGTGGTCATGTGACCCAATGACGCTGCCGGGTTGTGACATCACCGCAGGTCCTGTAAGCACCCGGAACTTGCTAGAGGCAGCGATGGATCAGGTCCGAGGAACAATCAGCTGTTTCCTCGGACCCGCGCTCATAGGCCCCCATGTTAAACCCCGAGGATCGGATTTGGGCTAATTGCAATCCGATTTTGTGGGATACGATTTTTTTCTGTGCCCAAAATCGGAGCAGTCTCTGATTTTGGGTACAGCAAAAATTTGGACACAAATCGGATCCCACAAAATCGGATGGCAATTAGGCCAAATCCGATCTGATCCGACCCCCATAGGATAACATGGGGGCCAAATCGTATGCGTGGCTGTGCAATTTACATCGGACAGCCACGGATTAAAGAAAATCGCAATGTGAAAGTAGCCTAATGAGGGCTGAAGATTTACAGAATGACCCCCTAGAAATTGAGTTAATGTTATATAGATTAGTTCACGTCATAATGTTTGGCACAGCTGAGAAGGAAGCAATGGCCTGGCTCACTCAGGTCGCCCATGGTTGGTCTTCTCTCTTCAGTTCTTGACTGGTGAAGTCTGGTCTTCAGTCTCCTCCATATGTCTCCGAACCATCCTCCTCATATACTCTTAACACGTAATCTCCGGTCCTCCTAAGACTTTCTTCTCTCCTCCACACTTTTCTGTTCCTCATTAAATTGCCTCCAAGATTTCACTTGTGTATCCCCCATGCTCTGGAATTTGCGTCCCACAAGTCCAATTATCCGCTACACTCCCAAGCTTCAAACTTGAAAACCCATCTCCTCAAGAAAGGTTACAGCCTCCAATGACTCCACTGTCACCTCATCACCACCGAAGCTGCTGCCTCACCATCACCGGAGCTGCTGTGGTGCCCCACCAGTCTGGTTGCCACAAAGGGGTACTGCACTCAATAACAGGGTGTGGGATCTCAGTCCAGAAGGAAAAAAGGGATAGTGAACTCTGGCCCTACCAAACACACCCACACACCCTAGGACCTAGGGGACCATGGGTGAACCCGGGGGGAGGGCCCAGTCACAAAGGGAACAAGGGAAGAACAGACAGTAGGTAGTTAGTTGGAAGTGATTCAATAGTGAGTGAGAAGAGAGAGTGTGATGGAGGTGAAAGCCAAGTGTGCAGATGAGCACTGAGAGAACCCCAGGGGCACAGGTGGAGTGAAAACAGCCTGGGCGCCCAGATCCAGGACTAGCATAGTCAGACGGAGGGGTTGGTCAAGAACCAGGGAACGGGCCCTGAGCGTGGCACGGACGCTGTAAGCCTGGGGTTCCCGCTCCACCTACAGGGAGCAATGACATCAGGCTGCCATACCAATAACCCCGGAGGTCTGACCTGCAGTGTCGGTCCATACTGGCTGAAAAACGTGGGTAGCATCAAGAACATTTACCAAATCCCCTATAAACTCTATATCATCCTACACTCCTTAACTCAATATCCCCCACCAGAGGACTGACTCCCCCGGGGTTGCGGAAGTCGGGTCTCGAACCCTATGACTCCCTCAGCAGAATGCATAGCCCGGTTCCAAGTACCCTACCGCCCCGGGGGTGGGTGAGTCACTGCCACCTCATCACCACTGGAGCTGCCACCTAACCATCACCGGAGCTGCCCCATCACCGGAGCTGCCACTTCGTCACCATCAGAGCTGCTGCAACCCCCCCTTCCAAACCACTGTCTCCTGCCCATTGTCCTGTAGAATTTAAGCCTGCGAAGGCCGGACCCTCTCCCCACTGTACTCATCTGTTTACTCTAATTTATATCTGTATTTTGTATATAACCCCTTCTCATGTAAAGAACCATGAAATAAATGGTGCCCTATAAATAAATACTAATCATAATCTTTTTAC
The DNA here is from genome assembly GCA_033576535.1 of Allobates femoralis. Classification (NCBI taxonomy): domain Eukaryota; kingdom Metazoa; phylum Chordata; class Amphibia; order Anura; family Aromobatidae; genus Allobates; species Allobates femoralis. The sequence goes on from JARQOC010000003.1 coordinate 814,092,711, forward strand.
TTATTTTTTCTGACCAGAGTCATATCCCATTAAGGCGTCCACAGTGAAGCATCCCTATATCCGTCAGATTGCAAGCTCCTATGGTCATGGTTCTCGAGTTTTATTTTGCTAAAGTGAATAATTGATTTTCCTCTTTTTTAAGCAGCAGACAACAGCACATCCCATTTGCAGCAACTCGTGATCCTGTCCTTGGCTTCATATTCGTGAAGCAACGGTAGCCAAAATAGAGTACTCATTGACTGTAGCCCTTGGCTATGATGTTGTTATTTACAGCAGGACCGGATGACAGACTGATGCTGAGCTGAAAACAATTACATTTAGGCTACAATGAAATGTTTGCTGAGCCCAATGTATCTAAGCCAGTATTTTAGTATTTTATACTGCCTGCTAAGGGGATGTACCTAAACCAATCATGTTATATACTACCTAATGAGTTATTAGAAAGGAGGCACTTTTAGTCAACATTTTGAGGCAGCAGCAAAAAGGCAAACACAATTCTGGGATCTAATAACAGAAGCATACAGTCTATATCACGTGAAGTCATTGTCGCCCTCTACTCCTCTGTGGTTAGACCTCATCTGGATACTGTGTCCAGTTCTGGGCTTCACATTGTAAAAAATAAATCAACAAACTGGAGCAAGTTCAGAGAAGAGCGACCAGAATGGTGACCGGTCTGCAAACCATGTGCTATGGAACAGTTACAGGATTTAGGAATGTTTAGCTTGCAAAAAAGAAGACTGAGAGGAGACTTAATAGCTGTCTACAAATATCTCAAGGGCTGTCACACTGTAGAGGGATCAGCTTTATTCTCATTTGCACAAGGAAAGACTAGAAGCAATGGGAGGAGACACAGATTAGATATTAGAAAAAAAATTTGACAGTGAGGGTGATCAATGAGTGGAACAGGCGGCCATGAGAGGTGGTGAGCTCTCATCAATGGAAGTCTTCACACAGAGGCTGGACAGACATCTGTTTGAGATGATTTAGTGAATCCTGCTTTGAGCAGAGGGTTGGACCCGATGACCCAGGAGGCCCCTGCCAACTCCACCATTCTATGATCCTACACTAAGTTCAGGAGGTAAGCATGGTGAACATATATGCCATTAGTATCCATAATACATCCATACACTGATATTTCTACTGTAATGAGTAGTGGTCGTAAAAATCTACATCGTGCTGTATTTTTTTTCCACATGGAAATTTGTAGAATGGCATACATCGGATATATAAACTGGTTTACACTATGAAAATGATGTAAGAAGAGCTTAAACCTATCCAGTGTGATATTGCTTCAGAGAACCACCTCCAAACACTGGGAAGCCCTACCATCATAAGAACAGGGCTCTAAAATGACCCTTCACTATGGAACAATGGCACCACTCCATTCATGGTCTATGGGACTGCTAGAGATCGCCGAATACAGTGCTTCCTCTAGAAACACACAAAGTCTTGTTGGCCACAACGTAACAACATTGACCATTATTGTGGAAGATACGTCATCACAATAGTGACATTTTTGGCCATGTGATAGGTCTGCCTGGATGTGGTCGTTGTGAGCTCCAGACTATAAAAGTATTGGGTTTCGTGGCTGTGGTTGCCTGGTTGACTCCATAGACTGCCCACGATGGATAATTTATGGTCTGATGGATTATATAATGGCTGTCTTGCATCACAGACCCAGGATCACCCAAAGAAAGTGCATTAATAGAAGTTACATATGAAGATGATGAATTAAGAAATGATGACGGTGAAGAAAAATATGGTTTTGTACCATTTATAATAACACATCGGATTGTGTCTGAGTCAGATGTAGATCTTGAGGATTGAAGTACATTATTTAAGCGCTGACTATTCCATTACGATTACTTCACACAGACTCCCACAGCCAGAAATACTGAAGATAATCACTTGGCTCTGTTCCCGAGCTCTCAGGAGCCTTATAAGGACTGCGGGGCCCGGAGCGCTGATGTCACCGCCAACGAGTGACAAGTGGGTGGGCTGCCGGTATTACAACCATGTGTCACCGCTGAGCTCTGTCATATTAAACACTGAGCCCAAGTGAAAGTCTGAATGTCATAAATGAACAATAAGGAAAACAAAGACGAGGGGGAGATGGATGTCAAGGCTGCTATGGGCTGCAGAACAACACATTACAGATGGAGAATGTGGAAGAAAATGTTCTTATAAAGAATAGGAAGCAGTAATGCTGTGAATGTGTGAGTCCAGATACACAGATCATGGCTAAGGGGGCATAAAGAAACATGGGGGTGGTGGGCTGTAGCTAGGCAAGACTTCTGTCCTAGAAAGACCCCCACTGTTATAGTGCACAATTATATTCCCAATAATAACAAACAGTCAATGATTATGAATAACGCCAAGGGCATATCTTCAACAGGTGCATGGATTGCAATCGCACCTGGGCCCCGGAGCCTAGAGGGTCCCAAAAGTCCCTTTGGCTTTTAGAAAAAGACTAATGCTATTAAAGATTTGCAATAATTAGGGGCCCCATTGGAGCTTTCGCATCAGGGCCCATGAGCTTCAAGTTATGCCACTGTTTAACGCACCACTCCAGTGTTTGTTTTTTCAGTGCTGGAGTAGCGCTTTAAATCAAAAGGCCACTTTACACACACCAACTTATCTGTCCAACTTCTGAACAACTTACTGGTTGCAGTGAAATCATGGACACATTGCTCCATTGTACAGCCACAAAATGGAGCAATGTGTCCATGATTTCACTGCAACCAGTAAGTTGGTCAGAAGTTGGACAGATAAGTTGGTGTGTGTAAAGTGGCCATCAGTCCCCTGACCCCTGTCTTAAACTTACCCACCGGTGTTTTCATGCTCCAGTCCGAGGCACCGTCTTGTGACTTGTCACTTCTGACTGGTGGGACTTCAGATGTTACATCACAAGCTCCCAATACAACTCCAGGTGAGCCAAGACGAGCCTCTCATAGAGATATATTGTGTTGGGACCTCCGACACACTCATTTACTCCATGAAATACTGGAGCTGCCGGCAGGTCACAAATCACAGGAGACCGGACCGGAGTGGCAGCAGAGGATGAAGCTGTTGGAAGGTGAGTCTAAAGGTACCGTTATACGGCACAAAGTTGAAATGATGTTGCTGACGATCTCGTGGGTGCGGTCGTTTCAGATATCGTTTAGACATCGGTGGTGAGATGTCACACGTCTAGATATCGTGGACGACACACCATCGATGTAGCGAGCAGCTATCGTTCACACAACTCAGAGAACGATACTTGTTCACTGATGTGAATGGGCGAAGCCATAAACGACATCGTTATTGCAGTGTCACACACAACGATGCAGCAGGTTGGCTGATCGAGGATCGTGTGATTTGAGTACATGTTCTCAAACCTGCGATCAGCGATCCAACAACTTATCGTAGTTGAATCTTGGTGTTACACGCAACGACGTTCCTAACAATGTTGCTTGAACGACTCCAAACCTGTGACGTTTAAGCAATATCGTTAACAATGTTGTGCCTTGTAACGGGGCCTTAAGACCACGGATCAGGGGACTTAGATATAAAGCCCCACTCCTGCGGTGCTATAAAAACAAATGCTGGAGTGGTGCTTTAAAGAGTCCACCATATTTGTGAAAGGAATAAAGATGACAATTAACTATTTGCGAAGCAAAATCATGTTGTCAACTCAAAGACACATTCTTCAATAATTCTCTAATTCTCTGGTTCTTCCTAATCTTTTAAACGTTTATCAATCTGATTTTGGAGGTAATCTAGTTGACAGCCGTGTTATGATGCTCTGTAGACACTCGTGTTATTGTGTGCCAGTTATAATATTTGATGGCTATGATTTGATATATTGTCCCCCTATCAATGTTAATGATGGTGGATGGGCACCAAAGATTATGTCAGGATACTTCAGGGACTACAGTCTGGGGATTTTTAGATAAACTGATATTTCCATCTATATTTTTCATCCTCTCCAGCAATTGTGGCACCCTGGCACCTGTTGGGCACCACAGAACCCTTGGGGTACAAATGGAGTAAGTAACAGCAAAGCAAAACCCACAAACACCACAACACCTTAGAACACCTGGTGTCGCCCCGAGCCTCTAGGGGGAGCTCCACTGGTCACTTTGAACCAGTTCCCCCCTATAAATAGAGTCTTGGAGGGAGAAACTTCAGAGTGTGGCAGACGCTACAAGAGCTGCCAGCCTGTGTGAAACCTCCACCCTATGAGGAACACATTAGGCCCAACCAGCCTGCTAGCAAGTGAGGAAATCCCTGCAATTGGGATAAGAGGAAGAAGGAGATCACCTCTCAGGAACACAGAGTTATTCTGACTCTTTCCTTAATAACCGGTTACTGGAACCGAAGCTGTGAGAGCTACCCAGCCACCACAGAGAATCAGCACCATCAACAGGAGGTTTAGCCACCTGTTCCACCTGATGCACCCATCCACGAGAGCCCAGGGACGAGTACTGATCCTGCTCAGACCCTTTTACAGTGCCCTCAGTGCTGTTAACCAGGTGAAGCGAGTTCTATTGAACAAACTGCCCGGTCCGGCTGGATTCCACATCCACCCGACCTTAGCACCAGAACTAGAGAAAGGAAGCCTAACACTGCTTGCTGTGAACCTCCAGAAGTGCCAACTCCACTATCCCGGTCCGAGTGTACCTGATTACCACCCAGTAAAGGTACCTAAAAGAGACTTTGTGTGGTTGTACGTTACTCCTGGATTTGGCGCGCAGCATCCCCGCAGCTGCCTCACAACATCTTGCGCAGCTCCCGGCTCCGGGGACTCCCGCTCATCCTGTGGGGAGCGTCCCATCTAGCTGCTTAACATCCCCCGGAGAATCCGCAGCGCTGGTAAAGTTACCAGAACACCCGCAGGTGGCGTCACGAAGACAAATCACCCCTACTGTTCCGCCATTCCCCTATTGATCTGGACCACCGGGCCTACACCACCGCAGGCGCGGTTCCGTGACTGGAGGAGAAGCAACGCCCGCTACGTGTACCCCCGGCTACGGTGAGTCACAATCACATATGAAAAATGCTCCATGCTCTCCTCCTGCTGGCACCCAAGGGGACAACTCCTATCTGACACTTAAATATTTTAAGTTCCCCCTGACAAAGAGCCTCCCATGTTGTGACACCCGAGCAAAGTCTTTGAAAAACCTGAAGATTTTTTGCCCGGCGGTAGTGACACAATCTCTCAAGGCCAGTGGAGAGTAGAAGATCCCAGTTGGACCTCTGACCTGGTCAGTAGTGTCTCTCACATTAGAGCCTCCTCCTCTTGAGTCTCTGTCTCTGACACCAAATTCTTATCAGGAAAGTCTTTACCGATATTGTGCCAGGTGTTCGGGCAGTCCGTGAGGGTGGCCAGTCTTCCCACACAGGTTAAAGCTGATGTTTTGGCAACCTACAGCTACATGGTTGACTCTCCCACACAGGCAGCACTCAGCCACGGTACAGGCATTAGCCAGGTGACCTGCTTTACTTCATTTGAAACCCTTCTTTGATTGACCAGGATAAAAAACACTAACCCTTCTCCCTTCCAATAAAGAAGTTGGGTAAGTGGACAGTGATGTTATAACATGTGCACAGCGTCACAGTGCCTTACACCCTCGAAATACCATCATCGTCTCTGCTCTTGGTGAGGTAGACAAGGAAGACAAGGTCATGATGCCTCCAAAGTCACGGTATAATGTCCAGAAAAGGAATGGCCTCATTTCAAAAGGTGACTTTATCTGGCTTAGAAATTGTAATAAAGCTGAATTTATTCCATCCCTCCGTGTCCCTGAACTTGGTGAATTGGCTCAGTATCTGTCCATATTAGACATGAGCTTAATGCTGATATCAAAACCCTGTCTGTCAGGAAGATAAATTACATCCAAAATATTAACTGGCACAAACCCTATCCGGTAGCACAGGAGCATCCTGACCACAAACCAGCTCCTTCTTGGCACCTCTATGCTTGAATTCCTCAAGCCATCAGTGAGCCCAATGTTACCAGGGTGTTCCCTCAGTATCCCCTCAAGCTGTGGCACCATGTCCTTCACCTCCGGCATCAATTATACCAGCCTGGCGATCAAGAGAAGTAACGTTGCTTAATGTTCCTCCATTTAATCACCTGGCCGGTATAATTGGTGCCAGAGGTGAAGGACATGGCACCATGGCTCGAGGAGATACTGGGGGAATCTGTAGGTCACATTGGGCTCACTGATGTGATTAGCATATCTGTCGTAGGCAGCCAGCAACTAATATTAATGATTTTGGGCCCAAGTACATTCAATTTGGCAGAACATCCCTCAGACAACGGCGTGGGAGGGGGCTTGTGTACCCCAGAACTTGTGTTTTATTCGTATGGATGAATAAAGAACTGGAGTTTTAAATCAGAATACCCGGTCTGTGCGGAATTTTTCTATTTACTTCACGGCTAATCTGGATACCAGCTTGGATTCCAGCACAAACAGCCTAGGAAGGCCATGGTGAGCTATGCACTTTGAATCTTTATCCCTCAGACAACGCCTGATAACCTCAGTGATAACAGCCAAGGCTGTAAGTGCGGTGATTTCAGCACGTGATGCTTATACTCAATGCTGAATAAATGAAGTGGCTTTAGAAATTATTTTTATTTTCTCAATCTTTATATATCAATAACATGTCTATCAATCCTACGATTTCCATAATTCCATAACTTTTGCTTCTTGATGTTGCAATTTTATTATTATATTGAGGTTAATCTGCAATTTGGTTGAAGGGACCCCATTAGCCAGTTCCAGATCTAGATGGGTCTACTGACCATAAACTGGGAGACGCTCTGTGTATTCTTTGTACTTACTAAACACCTGTGTTTGCTACTGTCACGTGTCAGCCAGGGCTGATTATTGTTCCCAGTCCCACCCGGATTCACGCTGTGCTGTAGTTATGTCTATGATGTATAGGATGTGTGTGGGTGTGAGAGCGTCAGAGCCACGTCAGTGTCATCATAGGCTTCAATAGATGAGTTTCTGCAAATATCCACTCACAGTGAAAAAACTGGAAAGCTAATAAAACCTCCCATGGTCGTAAAGGTGCGACCACACGGATCATACTGCAAAACCATGTGTACATGAGGTGGCAAATCCTGTAGGCATTCACCATTGCAGTAGGGCATGATAGGAATGGATGTTTTAAAGGATTATTCCTCAAATTTTACATTATTCCTTACCAATCGCGGATACTGGATAACTCATTGATCACAGGGGGTTTGACCGCTGGGCCCTCAGAATCCTAATATCAGGGCTACAGAACCAATATAATTTTAGAGTGAACCTGTCACCAGATTTTTCCCATATAAGCTGTAGCCACCACCAGGAAGGCCTTATATACAGCATTCTGGAATAGTATATAAGACCCCAGGCCAATCTGTATAATGTAAAAAAAACACTTTTTACTAGACTTACCTGGGGGTGTGGATCGGTCTGATGGGCATCACTGATCTTGACCCATCACTTCCTCTCCTTGTGATCGCCGTCCTGCTCTCTGCTTCTTGTGGATGATGCACTCTGTCATCCATTCACTGGCCTTTATTGTGCTCCTGCGCACTTCTCTCTGTCCTACTGAGTACAGAGCAAAGTACTGTAATGTGCAGGTGCGGGGAAGGCCAAAGAGTGCTCACTTAGTGCTCACGAGCAGGTGTTCTCTGACCTTTGGCTACGCCTGTGCATTACAGTACTTTGTTCTGCACTCAGGACATAGAAAAGTGCGCGAGAGCACAATAAAGGCCAGTGAGTGGATGACAGATTGCGTCATCCACAAGAAACAGGAGAACAGGACAGCGATCACAAGAAGAGGGGAGGAGATGGAACAAGAGCAGCAATGCCCATTGGACAAGGCTAGGCATCCCCCAACTAAGTGTACTAAAGGCTGTTTTTTTACATTCTGCAGAACGGCCTGGAGACTTATATAAAGTATTCTAGAATACTGTATATTATTATTATTTGTTATTAGAGTGCCATTAATTTCCTGGCGCTTTACATGCGAGAAGGCAAATGGAGTCCGTGGAGCCTCGATTAAGAGTCTCAAACACGGGACTAGTCAGAAATCCCTCCAGGGAAGGACCTAGCCCTGGGGTGGAATCCTTGCAGAGACCACCATATTAAGTGGCCCTTTTAGTCAATATCCCACTCAGTTGCGAGTTAAGGACATGACAAGGGAATTAACAGAGCCAGGTATCCATCCACAGACAGCTGTTTCAGGGTATTACCCCTCATCAATGTGGAGTAGGATTCTGGCTAGGTGGGAGCAATGCCTGGTAGACCAACATCACAAAGCAATCACTGATCTCAGGGAGACCAATCAAGGAAAACACTGTGGGCAGCCGGTCAAAAAAACACTGCGGGCAGCTGGCTAAAGCGCTCAAACACATTGAAATCCATGATACATTGCCCCCTGGGAATTTGAATATGCAAATGGAGTCCATGGAGCCTCTCCACATGGATTCCACCCCAGGGCTAGGTCCTTCCCTGGAGGGATATCTGGCTACTCCCGTGTTTGAGACTCTTAATCGAGGCTCCACGGACTCCATTTGCATATTCAAATTCCCAGGAGGCAATGCATCATGGATTTCACTGTGTTTGAGCGCTTTAGCTGGCTGCCCGCAGTGTTTTTCTTGACTGGTCTCCCTGAGACCAGTGATTGCTTGGTGATGTTACATGTGAAAAGGGACATACATAGACAAGTACAATAATTATCAACAGTAGAAGGCACACACAGGTACAGCAGGAGGGAGGACCCTACCCGTGAGGGCTCACAGTCTACAAAGGATGTGTGAGGATACAGTAGGTGAGGCGAGAGGACCCTGCCCGCGAGGGCTCACAGTGTACAAGGGATGGGGGAGGATACAATAGGTGAGGACCCTGCTCGTGAGAGCTCACAGTCTACAAGGGATGGGTGAGGATATAGTAGGTGAGGAGAGAGGACCCTGCCCACGGGGTTTCACAGTCTACAAGGGATTGGTGAGGATACAGTAGATGAGGAGAGAGGACCCTGTCTGCGAGAGCTCACAGTCTACAAGGGATGGGTGAGGATACAGTAGGAGAGTACCCTGCCCACAAGGGCTCACAGTCTACAGTCGATGGTTGAGGATACAGTAGGTGAGCAGTGAGGACCCTGTCTGCGAGAGCTCACAGTCTACAAGGGATGGGTGAGGATAAAGTAGGAGAGGAGAGAGGACCCTGCCCACTAGGGCTCACAGTTTACAAGGGATGGATGAGGATACAGTAGGAGAGAGTAGAGCTGGTGGTGTGGAGGTTCAGTAGACTGAGGATCACTGCAGGTTGTAGGCTTGTCAGAAGAGGTGGATCTTCGGGTTCCTATTGAAGGTTTCTTTGGTAGGCGAGAGTCTGATTTGTTGGGGAAGAGTTCCAGAGTAAGGTGGGTTGGGGGATGCACAGGAAAAATCTTGTATGCGTTTTTGGGAAGAAGAGATAAGGGAGGAACCATTAACTTTAGTATTGTAGTATATAGAACAAATTACAGTATTCATAGTAGTACTAAGATGGCAGCAACAGAGGATTTAAAAAGGCCCTTGTCTGCCATTGCAAACCATATTCACTCTGTGTTAATACTAAAAAATTTTAATTAGTCACCGGAGCTGGCTTTGGAGCGTCAACCGGGTGTGATGCCCTGATTGGAAGCCTAAGCTATGCAGCTGTGGGGTCCTCTGGTGGTTCCGTGTGTATGACCACCCTTCAAATGACCACAAATATAACAGTAACCATATTCACTCTGTAATTTCTTGAATTAGTGATTGACAGTGGCATTTATAGGGTTATTGGAAACAATTAGTCCTGTAAAGGAAAAGTGCTGGCTGTACAAAACAGACAGAATTTCCTGAACCCACTCCATGATATAATAGTATATCCTATACTGGGAAGGAGTTAATGGCATTTCACTAGGGTATGCTATAAATCACCAGAAACTTTGGAGTACCATCAAGGATATGGGTCTGCTGAACCATCTGATCAAACTCATTAGGAACCTTTACATTAACCAAGAAGCAACAGTGTGACTGGAACATAGTGACATAGCGTGGATCAAAGTAGAGCGAGGTGTCAGGCAAGGCGGCATTTTTAGGAAGGTTGGACTTGCCAAAAAAGGAGGAATCAAAACTGGTGGTCAACAATCTAAGATACACAGATGATACAACACTGATAGCAACAAGTGCAGATGGCATGAAGAACTTAATATGGAGTGTGAAGATGAAAAGCTCCAACATGGGACTGCTACTCATCACAAAGACAACAAAGGTATTGACTACTGCCAGGTACAACAAGGACACATTTGAGATGGATGAAGACGAATTTGAAGTGGTAAAAGACTTCAACCTACTCGGATCAATGATCACTCAAGATGCATCAATGACACCAGAAGTCAATAGGAGAATAGATATGAGAAAATCAACAATGAAGTCACTGGACAAGGTCTTCACATCAAGGAATATTTCATTGGTGATGAAGACTCAGCTCGTACATAGTCTGGTCTGTTCTGTAGCAACATATGGAAGTGACACGTGGACAATGAAGAAACAAGACAGAAGAAGAATCAACATCTTTGAAATGTGGAGCTGGAGAAGGATATTATCAATACCATGGATGGCAAGAGGAGCAAACAAATCAATTCTGGAACAAATCAAGCCAGATATGTCATGTAAAGCAAGGATCAGCAAGCTACGACTTGCCCATTTTGGACAAATCATATGAAGAGAGAAATCACCCTGGTGACCTATCTACAGTTGTGGCCAAAAGTATTGCCACCCCTGCAATTCTGTCAGATAATACTCAGCTTCTTCCTGAAAATGATTGCAATCACAAATTCTTTAGTATTATTATCTTCATTTAATTTGTCTTCAATGAAAAAACACAAAAGAGAATGAAGCAAAAAGCAAAACATTGATCATTTCACACAAAACTCCAAAAATGGGCCAGACAAAAGTATTGGCACCCTCAGCCTAATACTTGGTTGCACAACCTTTAGCCAAAATAACTGTGATCAACCGCTTCCGGTAACCATCAATGAGTTTCTTACAATGCTCTGCTGGAATTTTAGACCATTCTTCTTTGGCAAACTGCTCCAGGTCCCTGATATTTGAAGGGTGCCTTCTCCAAACTGCCATTTTTAGATCTCTCCACAGGTGTTCTATGGGATTCAGGTCTGGACTCATTGCTGGCCACCTTAGAAGTCTCCAGTGCTTTTTCTCAAACCATTTTCTAGTGCTTTTTGAAGTGTGTTTTGGGTCATTGTCCTGCTGGAAGACCCATGACCTCTGAGGGAGACCCAGCTTTCTCACACTGGGCCCTACATTATGCTGCAAAATTTGTTGGTAGTCTTTAGCCTTCATAATGCCATGCACACGGTCAAGCAGTCCAGTGCCAGAGGCAGCAAAGCAACCCCAAAACATCAGGGAACCTCCGCCATGGTTGACTGTAGGGATGTTCTGTTCTTTGAATGCCTCTTTTTTTCTCCTGTAAATTCTATGTGGATGCCTTTGCCCAAAAAGCTCTACTTTTGTCTCATCTGACCAGAGAACATTCTTCCAAAACGTTTTAGGCTTTCTCAGGTAAGTTTTGGCAAACTCCAGCCTGGCTTTTTTATGTCTCGGAGTAAGAAGTGGGATCTTCCTGAGTTTCCTACCATACAGTCCCTTTTCATTCAGACGCTGACGGATAGTACGGGTTGACACTGTTGTACCCTCAGACTGCAGGGCAGCTTGAAATTGTTTGGATGTTAGTTGAGGTTCTTTATCCACCATCCGCACAATCTTGCGTTGAAATCTCTCGTCAATTTTTCTTTTCCGTCCACATCTAGGGAGGTTAGCCACAGTGCCATGGGCTTTAAACTTCTTGATGACACTGCGCACGGTAGACGCAGGAACATTCAGGTCTTTGGAGATGGACTTGTAGCCTTGAGATTGCTCATGCTTCCTCACAATTTGGTTTCTCAAGTCCTCAGACAGTTCTTTGGTCTTCTTTCTTTTCTCCATGCTCAATGTGGTACACACAAGGACACAGGACAGAGGTTGAGTCAACTTTAATCCATGTCAACTGGCTGCAAGCAGGGGCGTAACTACTGGCATAGCAGACGTAGCGGTCGCTTTGGGGCCCGGCACTTGTGGCAACACAACATCCTAGTTGCGTTGCCTGCCGATATCTCCCTGTGTGACATCTCCTATGCGATCTTGAACAAGTGGCAAAAATGTGCGCACTCCTGTGAAATTGTATGCGATATCGGAACGATATTGCGACGTGTAACTGTACCCTAATAGATAGGGCTCATGAATCTGGGATCTGCTTCTCTGTCCAAATGGAGTTAACATATAATAATGTAAGGGTACCTTTACACGCCGCAACCGCGGCGAGAATGGTTGACAGCGATATTGCGACGTGAGAACATCGCTGCCACATTTCCACCCAATCGCTTCCTTATTGCAGCGTGTAAATAGGGAATTTTGCGGCGATATGTCGCCTCGCCACGGTCGCCTGGTTACTGAGAATTGCTCGGAAATCAGGCGACCGTGGCGAGGCGACATATCGACGCAAAATTCCCTATTTACACGCCGCAATAAGGAGGCGATTGGGTGGAAATGTGGCGGCGATATTTTCACGTCGCAATATCGCTGTCAATCATTCTCGCCGCGGTTGCGGCGTGTAAAGGTATCCTTAAAGAACTGTATTTCTTCAGGATCGTCATGTGACTGAAATGTCTCCAATTTTATTTGCAGATATTAATGATCTATGAATGCAAAAAAACAATATTTAGTGGAATAATTAACATAAATATTAATCAGCGGCTAAATTAGCCCAGATACAATGAGGCTTGCATGTTTCTGCAGTGTGATCTATGGTGGATTGGGATCCTGCTGTCCACAGATCTCCGGCAGAGACCGCCGTCCTCCCACCACCTCCTACTCGTTCTCGCTCTGATATTCTGGTCTGTCCTGGTTCGCACCATAAGAGGTTCCGGCGGCGTTCAGACTGAGCACTCGCTGTACCAACTGTTTTCCCGAAGCCTCTTACTTGTTTCCATGGAAACGCTCGCAGCCGTTACAAATTACAATATGACATGTGGAAAAAAAGAGGAAGGAAGTGGATGAATGGGAAAGGGACAGAGTGGGGTGGAAGCGCGGCGGGCGTAGGAAGAAGGGCCATGTCTGCTAAGCAGAAAGTGATTACATAAACTAGATGGATACAGTCAGGATGTACAGCTGCAAAATAATGGGAAATATCTACATTGCTCAGACTCTGTCCACCTACTCTGACATATTATAGCATCCACATTATGGTCAATGTCCAGAGACATCCAAGTAAGGCTACATTCACACATCTGTGTGTGGCGGCCGTCACACGGTTCAATATTGCTAACGATATCGCTTAAGTGATCTGCTTTTTGATCGCTTAAGCGATATCGTTTGTGCATCATTACGTGCGATCAAGCGATGTTACAATGTAAAATCGCTTGATCGCTACATCGCAGATATGAGAGCCGGAGCTCATATCAAGCGATCATCGCTTTTTCAATCTGCCTCATCGTGGTGTGTGACACCATGATGAACGATCTCCCAGCGGCAGAGCCTATGCTGGCAGATGGTATCTATGGTAAACGTTGGGTTACTAAGCGCCGCGCGGCGCCTAGTAACCCGATGTGTACCATAGTTACCAGCGATCTCGCTGGTCCACATCGCTGGTGAGTCTGTCTGTGTGACATCTCACCAGCGATGTGAGCGATATCGTTAGCGATCGCGCGTGCACGTGATCGCTAACGATATCGCTCACGATATTGCACCGTGTGACGGCCGCCTGTCACAGTCCAAACATCGACTGCGATGTGCAGACTGATCCCTGGTCTCAATTGTACCAAAGTCATATATGAGGCCAAGTTTGGGCAGGAGACCCCCGAAAGGTGCATACATCGGACCATGAAACCGGTCTAACTCTGTCACTTGGTATTAACAGACAAAATCTAAGATGAAAATTATATGAACCACCTTGGTGTAAATAAATAAAAAAGCATATAAAAATCATAGACAACATTTTCTGATTTAAAAAAAGCATAAAGCCATCCCATCTTGACCTAATTGGATTGGACCTAACCACTTCCTAATATTAAAACCTGTCAGAATAGACCTCAATATGAATATGGGCAGAGAGTGACCGGGTCCAAATAATGGACACTCATCCATGGGAAGCATTATAGATGGAATGCCCAGCTCAATGAAGGAGAGTCACACCATATTTGTACAAAATACAAGAGACTAAACCAAAAAATTGAGCTGGAGCAGGAGTGTAACGTCTGTCCGAGGCTACAAGCACAATAAGGCTAATGTTCTCAGTCGCAAGGGCCTGGGTACTCAGTAGCCGGCCAGGCAGTCTCTATCACGGTGGCGAATCCCCAGTACCGTGGCCCTGACCACACATCAAAAGGGTTTGTTTATAGGGAAGGATAAAGTTTATAGATAGTTTATGATGCCAGCTGAGGTGTCCGGCCAAGGATGGCCAGCACTGTATGCAGTGGGCTCCCAAGGGATAGATGTTGTTACAGCAAATTGCTTTACCCCCCTCAGCAGGAGCAGGCCCTCTGGACAGTAGTAAAAGTTGGCAGTAGAAGAAGATGGTAGAAGTTGTAGTGAGAAGAGGTGCAAGGAGGTCGCAGAAAGGAAGCAAGGAGACAGTCTCTTGTTCTTTACCTTTTAAGTCTGTTCATCAGCAGATCCTGGGTACTGGTTCACCAGTCCAATGGTCTGGTCAGTCTGTGAACTAGGGATCGCTATGCAAGATGTGTGGCACCCTTAGGGGTTAATGTGCCACAGTAACATCACACGGGTTCACTCCCCACATAATGCTGGACACTACACTAGCACCTCTGGGCCAGGAGGGGGAGCTAAAGCAGCTTCCTTATATACTCTGGGTCAAGAGGAAGTAGTTAGTTCAGTTCCTGGGAGAACTGAGAGAGAGACTGTAGGGTAAAGAGGCTGTCTCAGGCTTCTCTACAGTCTGCTCCTCGATTCCAGGCATAGCTAGGGTCTGAGGGAAGGAGTATAAGAAACAGAGGAACACGTCTGGGAGACTGAGTGTCTTCACAACTCACCCCGGAGGAGCGCACAGACCGGATACCGGATCCGAAACTGTGACTGACACACACAGCACAATAAACACCGGGATAGTGGAGGTTGTAGATCTACACTGTACCTCAGCGAAGCAACACGGCGGGGTCAGAAGCACATGGAAAGACTCAAGTTGCATAGCAAAGGGGGTATTTGTGAGAAGAGACAGTGCCAGCAGCTCAGCTAAAAGCAGCAGCAGAGCCACACAGACAGCGCAGCAGTGGGAAGCCAAGGACCCGGACAGGGTGGGAGCAACCCGGCCCCATTACAGACTCCGTGGACAGTACTTGCTGAACAACAACAAGTCTGTGTGTTAATTGCACCCTTTGCCCTATATTCAACAGCAGAGATCCCCATCTCGAGAGCCGAACACTGCTTTCACCACAAGCTGAGGGACAAGGCTGCAGCAGCAGGAAAGTAAGTCAATTGCACCTATGAGGCTGCGTTCACACATCGCGTATTTTGCGCGTTTATTTACGCGCGTATTTTCTCCAAAAACGCATGTGCGTCTGCGTTTTACAGCAAAGTGAATGGACATTCACTTTGTGCCTTGCAGACATCGCGTAATTAAACGCAGCGTTTTTGGAGCAAAAAACGCGCGCATAAAAAGAATGAACATGTCAATTCTTTGCGTTTTTTTACGCGCGCGTTTCCATAGGCCCCATTATAAAAACGCGCGTCTAAATGCGCGATTGAAGTAGAAGCGAGTTGTTCTCTCGCGTATTCTTATCGCGTTTTTCCCTTGAAAAGACGCGCGTAAAAAAACGCAATAAAATACGCGAATGTGTGAACGCAGCCTTACAATACCTCATCCAGCACCAAGACAACCAGTGCTACAACTGCAAAGTAAGTGCCTGTGTCGACTACAACCCCCATTATAATCCTTGCAAACCCTGCTCTCCCTCACAACTCCCTCACAAACTGTTCCTATCATCTCCACTATCATCCCTATCCTGCAACATCTAGAGCACCTAGCATAGACTTTTAACTATCACTGCCCCGGGGAACCAGGCTCTACCTGCGGAGAGCCGTTCCATCTCCAGCTGCCAAACATCATCCCCGGAGGTTCTGCAGCAGCGGTGGTCACCCTGACCACAACCCGTGGGTGGCGTCACGACAAACATCCCTGTAAATATCCCCCCATTTACTTGCGGAACCCGGGATATGGTCCGGACCAGGACCTCCGTGACATCCCCAGCAGTTCCCCGGTCCGGTACCGAGTACCCCGTCCCAGTGGGCTCCACAGATGTGTATATGGTCTTCCAGACCCTGGGATGATAGTTTGAAGAGGAAAACACTGGGCACTAGTGGGTCTACACAGGTCTATTGATTAGACTCAAAAAATCTCCAAACATTGGGAGGTGCTCTTGCCACATACACCTTAAAAATATGGAAAGATAAAAAATGATGGCCCTCACCCATCAAAGTTCTTCAATGTGCAGTTTTTATTCCATCCAGGAATAGGGTTACAGTTGTGCGGGGAGGGAGGAGAGGCGGAGGATGCGTCAAAGAGTAACATACTCGAAAGAGCGCCCGTAGTCCCCATTCGTCTCTCCTCCCTCCCCACGCAACTGTAACCCTATTCCTGGATGGAATAAAAACTCCACATTAGGGGGGAAGGGGTGTCCTGGCCATGAGAGGAGAAGGCTGCTAATCCCTGAGCTCCTGCTTCCCCAGCCATAGTAAGCCCCTAAACAGCCCTAAAATCGCCTGCACCGGAGCCTATGCCGGCGAAAAGGAGGTCTACTCGTCCTGCCACCCCATCTAGACCCCCGGTGGAGTTCTCTGGGTGCATTACGCGATTTTTGAGAAGCTCCGGTAAGGTGCCTGGGGGCTGCATGGACCTCAAGATGGCGCCTCCCAGCCCCACAACATGGAGCGCATTACAGGAGGCAGTCAGGGAGTGATGGAGACGCCGCCGGCCTGTACAGGGGTCCCCGGAACGACTGATACAGGGCTGCTCACCTCGGCATGTCCCCCGGAGGTTCTGCTACACAGCGTCAGTGTCGGAGGTAACAGGGGGGAGCAGGGAAATGGCGGAAGCCCCGATCAAGTGACTATACATACTGGAGGGGACTCAGGGAGGCCCTGGGCTCAAGCTGCGGAGCTCTCTCTTCCCCACACTGAGTGGCCGACACTGCAGGGCAACCGTCCGCCGCCTAGCCCACAATCTCCTGACCTGCAGCCCCTGCCACATCCATCTGCTGGGGAGGCGCTGCAGCTAAGCTTCAATAAGCCAATGGGTTTCAGTGCAGGCGCTGCCCCTTTTGCACCTGGCTCCCCTACTGTCTCACATGGAGGTGAACGGTTTATGGAGCGGACCTGCAGCGGGGCCCCTGTTGATTCCCTTCATTTACCCTCAGTGCGGCCACAGGACGGCCCTGATGAAGACATGTGGGCAGCCTTTAAGGCCCGCATTAGCACTGTTCCAACCAAAGATTGAGGGCTTTGTATCCAGGATAGAGAACTCCTTTAAGGTTGAAACAACGGCCCTAAGGGGGGAGGTCTCGGCCCTCTCACAGACAGGGTCACTCATACTGACGTTACAGTAGAAAAACTGTCCGGCAAGATCTTGGCCCTTGAGGACAAATTAACAGCCCAAACATCCATTTTTGAGAGCTTTCTAGACCACATGGAGGATTTGGAGAATCGTGAGAGGAGGCAGAATCTGAGAGTGAGGGGTCTGCCTGAATCGGTCCCTGCCAGCTAATTGACCGCGACTCTTCAAATTTTGTTTAATTTTGTCAGGAATTCCGCTCCAGGGACAATGATTGAGTTTGACAGAGCACACAGGTCCCTGGGCCCCCCGCCAGTGGATGGCGGGATACCTAGGGACGTAATATGCCGCTTTCACCGATATCAAGTCAAGGAGGAAATTCTCAGTTACTCCAGAAAAAGTAATGAGATCCGTTTCCAGGACTATCAATTGCAGTTCCTCTCAGATTTATCGTGGAGAACCCTTCAAAAGAGGAGAGCGTTAAGGCCCCTGCTGGACCTCCTTAGGCAGCATCAGATCCCTTACTCCTGGGGATATCCGTTTCGCCTCCAGGTGCGGCGGGGTTCCCAGATGGTGACCCTATCACACCCCAGGGAGATTCAGACCTTTCTGGACCTCTTGTGCCTTGATGATCCAGGTCTTCAATTCCCTGATTGGCCTTATCCAGTTAGCCAGGGTCTGGGCCCTATGCCTCAGCGCCAGAAGAGGGCTCGTCATGCTAGAGGAAGAGGCCGTACAGGATCCCACGGTAGAGGGCGGAAACGTAATGACCTATCTGAGGACGGTTGAACGACGGACGTTCCGTTCTTTTGTTCTGCTAATCCTAGAGCGTTGAGTCTTGGTTCTTTAACTGGGCGGTGCCGGTTGCGAAGATAACTGTTTAAACTTGTTGTTTATTATCTATGCTCCATTTATCTCTCTGCTTCCCTTCCTGGTTCTCCCCCATACCTCCCCGTCCCCCGCTCACTTTCCCCCTCCTCTTCCCCCCTTCCCATTTTTCTCTCTCTCCCCCCCCCTCTTTCCTTATCTTTTCCCTTCCTTCCTTCCCCTCTTCCCCTTCCCCCCCACTTCCAGGCAGGCAGTATATATGGGTAATTTGGTGCTATTTCCATGATTCAGGGATACTGGCCGGGGAACATAGTGTATTTTTATAAGTACATTGTTCACTGAGTTCTTTGGTTTATGATATTCATTGTTCAGAATTGTTATAACTTTCTCTTTTTCCTCGTTGGAAAGGACACAACCCGTTGAGGGGTGACACGGTCAGCTTAGACCGTGGTATTCGTGACATGACTATACCCTTATCATAAAAAAGAGTTTTTTTTAATCTCAAGCTCCCCCAGGGGCACTAATTACCTTTTTCTCTTCTCTTCCTCTGTTCTTATATTTTTTCTTTTTCTTTTTTCTTTCCTTTCACCCCGCTTCTTCACATTTACTGTGCCTTTCTTTCTGTCCCTATTCTTCTAATAACAGGTTAGTCTTTCTATAGGGCCTACAGGTTCGTTACCCGGCCTCTTGTGGGACAATGGGGCTCATAAAATTTGGATCTCTAAACGTAAGGGGGTTTAATACTCCCCAAAAACTAAGCCATATATTGAAAGATATGCACAAACAAGGGGTTCACATACTTTTCCTTCAAGAAACCCATTTTAGATCTGACAGGATTCCGGTTATTGGGGGAGGACTCTTTGATAGATGGACCCATAGTTCCAACCCTGAATCCAGGACAAAAGGTGTCTCAATAGCCTTCCATAAAAATTTTAATTTTTCCTTAATTGACACTGTCATTGATGAAGGGGGATGTTTTTGTCGGGCCCACGGGACTGGGGTACTTGGTACCGGACCGGACGGTACTGGGGAAGTCACAGGTGGCTTGGTCCGGACCTTGTCCCTGGCTCGGCAATAAAAGGGGGATAATTTACAAGGGAAATGTCACGGGTGACGCCACCCACTTGGTGCGGCCAGTGATGGGGCCGCCGCTGCTGCAGAACCTCCGGGGGTGATGGAGTAGCAGCGGTGATGGTATAGTTCCAGTGGGAAGAACTGTATCCCCCGGGGCAGTAAGAGTCAAAGTCTTTTGTGTGTAGTTGTAGCACACTTACTTGCAGGCACTGCAGGGATCTCTCCTCCTGGCTGGTGCTGACAGGCTGGATCTGTATGAGGGAAGATGGTGTACCGGTAGAGGCAGACAAGAGAGGCAATTCAGGGTTTTCCAAAGCTTTACTCTTTGTTCTTTCCAAGCAGATTACAAGTCATTTGCAGTTCTTACAGCACAGTTACAGTTCTCAACACACGGGTGCTTTCTCCCTCTCTGGGTTCGCTTTTACTCTGCAGCCAGGCCTCTCTCTCCTGTGACCCCTCACACAGTCTTTAGTGTCCCTTTCCGGGCTTTTACGGTCTCCGTCTGTACGGGTGGTGCGTGCTACGCCGGACAGTATGGCGGTGACTCGGGCTTCTGTGAGTCCTAGTATGTCACTTAGCTGCCTGTCCTTTAAGGTAGGGATCTCAATCTGGAACTCAGACCCCTCGTCGTGTTGTCTGGGGATGCCGGGTGAACTATGGTCCCCTCTAGAGCCGACACTCTACTTTAGCCCAGCCTCCAGTAGTCCTCAGCACGAGGCTCTACCAGGCTCCTTCTCTCTGTTCCTTCTAGTATTATAGGAGGGCTTCTCTGCCTGCAGTCAGTGGCTTCAGCTGCTGTCTAGGGCCGGGGTTACACCGTCCCTCTCTGTTCTGTCATACTCCTGGTGGCATCAGCATCGGATGGGCTTTCTCTCCCCTCTGGCTCACGCTGGCTCAGTACGGATTCTGCGCTCCTAGCCTTGCACTCACAGAAGTGTGATTGTCCTTCAGTCTTTACATCTCAGCTCACTGCTGCCTACTACCTTCCTTCACTCCTCCCCCTCACTATATACTGTCAGTCACCTGAACTCTGGTGTGCCCAACCCACTCCTCTGAATCCACCACCCCTCCGATCTCATAGTCTCTAATCTCAGGGCTGGATGTAACCTCTCTGACACGTGGGTTATGTGGGCTGTGAGGGTGTTGTTGTTCAACAATGTCCTACCTGCCTGGCTGCAGTTCCCTTTGTGGCCTCCTGGACGCAGGGGCGCCACATTTTATCTTCATGAAAGTTAAGACTGCTGACAAGATCCTGACC
Organism: Allobates femoralis; assembly: GCA_033576535.1. Classification (NCBI taxonomy): domain Eukaryota; kingdom Metazoa; phylum Chordata; class Amphibia; order Anura; family Aromobatidae; genus Allobates; species Allobates femoralis. The sequence goes on from JARQOC010000003.1 coordinate 814,113,498, forward strand.
CTTGTTAATTGGTATCTCCCGAACCGGGATCAACCTAAGGTCTGCAGATCTCTCTTGTTGAAATTGTCAACGTTTGCAGAAGGCCAGATCGTGATTGGTGGGGACTTTAATTTTGTTTTTGATCCCTCACTAGATACTTCGTCTGGTCGAGGGGCAGTCCCATCGAGAAAGGTGAGAGCACTGCAAAGATTCTTAGGGTGCTTTCACACTACGATTTCTTCATTTCCGATGCTGTCCGATAAAAATCGGACAGCATCGGACCGATTTTCGGACCCCATGCATCCCTATGGGGATCAGACCGAATCGGATGTGCACTAAATGCCATCCTATTTGGTCCGATCTGATTCTGCCCAATTTTTCCCGATTTTTTTCCGGTGAAAAAAATCGTTGCCTGCAACGATTTTTGCACCGAAAATAAAATCTGACAGACTCGGATTGGACCAAATCGGATGGCATTTAGTGCACATCCGATCTGACCCGATCCCTATAACATGGGGCCCTATGGAGAAGGGTCCGAGGAAACATGTGATGTCTCCTCGGACCCGATTTTACTGTACTGAGCATGCTCAGTACAGTAAAAATGCTCAACTGGGAGCGCAGGGGTTAAAAAAAAAAAAAAGTTTATTCTCACCTCCCCCAGAGCCCCCGCCGTCTCCCGCCGTCTTCCCGGAGGTTGCCGGTGGCTCATGCAGGTTCCCGGGGTCAGCAGAGGTCTTCCTCTGCTGTTCAGGACCTGCGGTGATGTCACAGTCATGTGACTGCGGGTTACCATGGTGGAACCCGCGGTCACGTGACTGTGATATCACCGCAGGTCCTGAACAGCAGAGGAAGACCTCTGCAGCCACCGGGAACCTGCATGAGCCACCGGGAGCCTCCAGGAAGATAGCGGGAGACGGCGGGGGCTCGGGGGGGAGGTGAGAATAAACTTTTTTTTCTTTTCTTTTTTTTCAGCCCGGCAACGATTTTATGCCGGAATCGGGTGCCTATTTGGCACCCGATTCCAAGCATCAGAAGGGAGCCGATGCTGTCCGAATTTATCGAACAGCATCGGCTCCCTTCAAAATCGTAGTGTGAAAGCACCCTTACTCAAGTTACATTTGATTGATGTCTGGAGTATTCTTAATCCCAGAGGTAAGGACTATACTTTCTATTCCAGTCCACATAACTCCTACAGCAGAATCAACCTTTTTTCTGGTCAGTCGGGGGGATACTGTCTTAGAAACCAGACGCCAAGATTGGCAATATTACATTGTCGGACCATTGTCCTATTTTTCTGTCCATGGAGATCCCCGGGCTGGCTGAGAGAAAGTTTTCGTGGAGGTTAAATGGCAATCTTTTAAAGGATGCAACTTGTTTGAGGGAGTTGAGGGCTGATATTGAGACATTCTCCCTTACTCATGTGACGGATCCGACACCCCAGGCTATCAAGAGGGAAGTATTAAAGTGCATCCTGAGAGGCACCTTAATTAAGCATGGTGCTAGACTCAAAAAAATACACACGGAGGAAATTGACACCCTAGTGGCACGTATCCAAACCCTTGAAAGCAAGCATAAAAAAATCGAGTTTGCCTGAAACCCTAATCGAGCTTACTACCAAAAGGCTTGAACTTAAGGACAAATTAGATAGGCAGTTCGTACGACATAGAGAAAGAACTGCTGGCTTTTTTTTTTATAAAAAAGCCAATGTACATGGACGCCCATTAGCACGGCTACTCCACCCCAGGACGGGTCCCACCTTCATCTCATTAATTAAAAATGACAAGGGCCAATTGGTCCATAGTAACGAAGAGATCTTGGAGGTCTTTCAAAAGTATTATAAATCCCTATATGACATCAGGGGTAAAGGCCCTTTCACATCAGCGTTTTTTTCAAATCGCGGCAGATGCGGCGCGGTTGCGGTAAACGCCATACAAGGTATAGGCGGACTTGCGGCAGGTGCGGAAAGTGCGGTTTTGGCACTTGCGGCAGGTGCGGCCGCGAAAAAAAACGCGGCTGACAGCATTATTTTTCGCGGCCGCACCTGCCGCAAGTGCCGAAACCGCACTTGCCGCACCCTTACCGCAAGCCCCATAGACATTGCATGGGGCTTGCCGCAAGTGTGCCGCAAGTGTCGCGGTTATGCGTTAAACGCGGCAGATGCGGTTTTTTCACTGCACCTGCCGCGAATTTCAAAAAACGCTGATGTGAAAGGGCCCTAAGTTTGCTGATCTAGATCCCACCACGTTGAGAAATAAAATCAGAGCTTATGTGGATGGAATTGGGGTTCCTTCCCTCACTGAGAGCGACTTGGAGGTCCTGGAGAAAGATATAACTCCGGAGGAGTTGTCAGAGGCCATTAAATCTACTTCTACATCTAAATGCCCTGGGTCCTGATGGGTTCACCCCCATATTTTGCAAATCCCTTCTGGCTGACTTCCTCCCGCAGATGGTTCTCACTTTTAATGCTGTATCAGAGGAGAACGAATTTACCCCCCAATCTTTGGAGGCGCATATTTCTGTATTGCCAAAGCCTAATAAAGATCCCCTGTTGGCAGGCAGCTATAGACCAATCTCCCTGATCAATGTTGATGTCAATTTATTTGCCAAGGTGTTGGCCGACAGATTGTCTGGACTTCTCCCGTCTATTATCGATCTTGATCAGGTGGGCTTTGTCAAAGGCCGAGAGGCGCGGGACAACATCATTAGGTCCCTTCTCCTTATTGAGACGGCTAAGATGCAAAAGTCCCCTCTGTGTTTTCTGTCAATTGACGCAGAAAAGGCCTTTGACAGAGTCCATTGGGATTTTCTGCGGGAGACCTTATTACACATTGGCTTACGATCTAATTTCTTGGGCAAAATTATGTCATTATACTCAAGACCCTGAGCACGAGTTAGAGTTAATGGATCATTGTCTGACCGTTTTTATATTCAGAACGGCACCAAACAAGGATGCCCATTATCCCCTTTATTATATGTCCTAGTAGTCGAACATTTGGCTAAGGCTATAAGAGATAATGACAATATTTCTGGGATTCAAGTAGGGCATACTACCCATAAAACGGCCCTGTTTGCCGACGACATACTCCTCTTTGTCTCTAACCCAGTTGTCTCTTTCCCAGTCATTCTTAAGGAGTTCGAATCCTATGGGAACCTCAGTAACTTTAAGATTAACTATTCTAAAACTGAGGTCCTGAGTATTTCTTTATCTTCATCTGTGGTGGCCTCTCTGAAACGGAACTTCCCCTTTAGATGAAAACAAGACCAGATCTCCTACCTGGGGGTGAATATTTCTTCTGACCCTCTTCAGCTATTTTCCCTGAATCATCAGGTTATTTTGAATAGGGTGGGATCCCTCCTGGAGTCATATGGACCTTTGAGGCTATCATGGCTTGGTAGGATCCAGGTGGTCAAGATGGATATCCTACCGAGATTTTTGTATATTTTCCAGACGGTTCCCATCTGGCCACACAAATTATTTTTTTCCAAAGTTCAGTCTTTAATTTCACACTTTATTTGGAAAGGGAAAAAAATCGAGGGTGGGTTATAAGATTTTCTCTAGACCACGCCAGTTTGGCGCTGTAGGGCTCCCTGACATCCAAAAGTATTGCCGGGCGGCCATAGTAGTTCGCCTTCTAGACTGGAAATTTCATTCAAAAAATGGATACTGCTTGAACAAGAATGGTCCGATTTGCCACTCTATTATCTTCAATGGATCCCAAAACACTACATCTTCCATGGGGAGGAACTCTCTCTCCTAACCTTAGAGGCTATGAAGGAATGGCATTGCAGTGGATTGGGGAGGTCCGCTCCCCCAGAGGTAAGCCTTCTTACCCCGATTTTTTGTAATCCTTACTTCCCCCCGGGTTTGAGGAGGAAGGCCTTCCTAGGATGGAAATATGAAGACGACATTCGGGTTGGTGATATTTTAAAACATGGTGAGATTCCCACCCTTTCCTCCCTTCAGGGCCATTACCCTTCTATTAAGCTTCTTTGGTGGGAATATTTACAAGTACGATCCTTTTTAGTTTCCCTAAACTTTCCGAGGGGGAGTAGACTGTGGACTTTCTCCTATGGAACTACTGTTTGAAGGAGAAAACGGCCCTACTAGGGGATCTCTTCCCTTTATTCAATTTTTTCTACACCTGATTCCGATACGAAACTATACTTTCAGACTGCCTGGGAGAAGGATTTAGGTCGGACTCTGTCAGATGGGGATTGGGAGCGTTGCTTCCTTTTGAATCATAAACTCCCAAGTTCCAGTGAGGCCTCAGAAAAGGGGTACAAACTGCAATTTCGGTGGTACCTCACCCCGACAGGTTGCATAAAATCTCACCTACGATCTCGAGCTGCTGTTGGAGGTGCGGGTCTGGAATTGGTTCGCTTTTGCATATATGGTGGGACTGTCCTTTGATTAGAGGATTTTGGAACCAAGTGTTTCAAAATTACGGCCTGATTACAGGGAGGGGCATCACTGGTACTCCCGAGATGCCTCTGCTTTCTATGATTCCCGGTTCGGTGAGATCCCAGAAAAAGGACATTCTCAGATTTTGCCTAGCGGCTAGAACGATGGTCCCTCGGCACTGGAAAAACCCTGTTCCCCCCACCATTGTGGAGTGGTTTTCAGAATTCGAAGCCATCTTTAGGATGGAAGAAATCCATGCAGACATTTTTCAGAGGAGTTCCTTCCTGGCTATTTGGACTGAATGGATTCTATTCAAGGATTCCGTCCGCTTTCCTGACCTGTTTATTTGATCTTACCTAATCGATCTGTATTCCTTTATTGAACTGCTTCTTCATTCTCTTTTTATTTTCTCCTTCTACTTCCTTCTGCATTTGTGTTTATTCCCTATCTGTTCTCTTTTCCTTCTCCTCCCACACCTGTTTTCCCCCCCTGGGCGAGCTGACCAGCTTCTACCGAATGGTGGACCTGGCCTTTTTATGATCTACTGGTTATTTTCATAATGACTTTACTAGTCGTCCATGGCCCTGCCTTTCGGGGACTATGGACGTCGTGTTAGTAGCTTTACTTGATTATAGCCATGCTGTTATGGTGAATCTCACCTGTTATGTGAGTAGAATTCTTATTTGCGAGCAGAGGATACCGCACCTAGATTCAGGGGGTCTTTAGTCTCTGGAATTCCTTGGTGCAATATTTTTTCGAACATATATGAGTGTCCTTCATTATTCTTCTATTTTTTCCTCTTTTTATGTTATATTGAAAATGTAAAATGAGCACTATTGTAGTTTTGTACTACTGTCTTCTTTACGATATATTCTTTGCTTAATAAAAATATATTTAACCAAAAAAACAAACTGCACATTAAAGAACTTTGATGGGTGAGTGCCGTCATTTTTTCTCTCTCCCTGGGATGAGGTTCTAGGTACTTTCAGCTTCCCCATGTTCCCCTTTCCTCCCTCATGGCTAATTACCAGGCAGACAGGAAACCTAGGCTATATGAGCAATCTGACCCACACCAGTTCTCTAGCCCATTGGTAGTTGCTGTGCCCCTGGATAGTCCCACAGTGTGGCTATCCACACTGGGGACTTGCATTCCAATAGCCTCCAGTTTACTGCCAGTCATGCAGACCTGACAGCTTGGGGTCCTGGCACCCCTCTTAGCTGCTTTGAGCTGCTGCTCAACCTGGAAGTCGATGCAGACGTCTGCCCTCCTTCACCGTCTGACTAAGTGACTCCTTTTGCCACCCCCTCCCTATCCTAACTCCTCCCTCCAACCAGAAGTGTGCTCTGCCCTAAAGTGGATCTCTTCCACCATTCACTCTCTGGCTGGAGTTTGGAAAGTGTTGGATGTGTGGAGGTCCAGCATAGGATACTTGAATTCTCCTCAGACGTGGAATTAGTACCGATGACCTTAAATACCACTCAAAATAAAAAACGGACAGCGCCACAGACCTTTGATGGTGCAAAAAATCTCTGTGTTTATTCCATGGTCAAGAAAAAAGCGACGTTTCGACCACTCCTGTGGTCTTTATCAAGCTTGAATACCACTGTGGCGACCAGACCACAGGGGAGTCACACTATCTCGGACAAACTAGACACACGCTGCTCCATTAGGCAGAACCCTACGAAGCCCTGACACCCTTAAACCTCTATACAGGGATCTGAATTTACAACAGGATCCAGGAGATTGCTGCCTATGGAAGGACTGTAGTCCAGAGGCCGACATAGAAGTCAAGCAGGAAAAAGTTGGAAGGTCAGGAAAATGACAAAATCAGGATCCGATAGCGTAGTCAGGGAGCCAGGTCAAAACCAAGATGGCAGCAAGGTACAAAACTGTGAATCAGCAGAAGCATCAAAAAACAGGCTGAAGTAGCACAAGAAAAACACCACAAGACAGAAGACTAGCCAAACCAAAAGCTATTTCTGGTAGCTTTCAACAGAAGGTTGAAGGTATTAGTAGGGTGTGATGCTTTCCAATAGTCTGAAGCTTAAGTTATTGACTTTGGCTGGATAGCATACACACATAAGCTTAAGTTATTGACTTTGGCTGGATAGCATACACACATCAATTTTGTCAGACTATGAAGTACAACAGATCCCAGCCACTCTAACCTTAGTGGATGAGCAGACCCTGCACTCTCCAGATTCGGGTTCTGATTTCTCTATCACCAGCACCATCTGCAGTGTGAATATGGCAGTGCCTGGTGACCAAACCAGATGTTGATGGGGAAGACTGTAGTGTGACGTGACAATGAGTTGGTATATATACAAAGTGAAACCATAGCCATATAATATCAGCTTTAGGTCCCACGTCAGTATTTCTGGTATGTATGACATCCGTTTTCACACATCCCGGAGACACATATACATGTGTACCTATTGTAATCTATGAGGCTGCTTATATGTCCGTTTTATCACCTTGTGTCCATGTGAACCTTATAGAGACATGTCCATTTTTTCTCAGCAGCATCAATTACATAGACCCATACAAGTCAATGGGTCCATATAAATACTTAAAGCACACATACCAGCATTGAAAGCATTCAGGAAATTACAAATGTTTATGTGTAAAAGATGTGCAAAGATAATGGATAGATAGATTAATAGCTATATAACAGATTGTAAGAAATAGATGATAGATACAGCGCAGTGTGACCAGGACCTCTGTATGGCGGTAATATTACTAGTGTCACTGCTCTTCAGAGTCACCGGGTCTTGTGCAGCGTGACCGGAAATTGGCTGTTGGCAAAGCCTATGAAGCATCAGAAGGCTCCATAGGCTTGGGTTCGTCAGACTCGCTGGACTACGTTGGATTCTGTGGACTATGTGGAACCTGAGTGGGATTTTATTTTTTTAATAAAGTAGAGAAAGCGTCCTTATTTTATTTCTCTGTGTTTATGTGTTTTTTTCAGGTTTACATTTGTGGACTACATCGGATTGTGGTTTGTCCTGAAGAAGAAGGGTGAAACAATGAAACGCGTTGCCAAGCTTTATTTGACCATGGCCTGTCTCTGGCTTGGACAGCACAGGATTAACCCATTCTCTTCCACTGGTATTAACTGTGACAGGGTGTGCGACAGAGCAGGAAGGGACACCAGGCCGATGATCAATCCATGGAGATTTATTAAACAAGAAAGCTGGAACAACACACATGAAGATAAATCTGCAGAGTCCGCAATGAGTCCAAACAAAGGAAACAGATCCAGGGCACCTCCCGATAATCCTTGTGCCAGATAAACAAAAGCAATAGTCCTTGCAAGAGTCCAATGGATCCAACACAATCCCGTGGACGACGAGATCTTGGTCAGCTAAGGTCTTGCTCCGTTCACTTCCACAGTTGACTCCCATCTGATCCCAAAAACATGAATGTACTGTCTGGGCTCCTGGGATCAGCCCATGCGAAGGGGAGTAGGGGGTCACATCCACTACTGAATGGTCTGCTCCATTAGAAGACTCTGGAAACGTATGGCTCCAGTATGTCTGGTAGCATGTGCATTGGACTAGCCACCTGCTGGGAGGAAGAATGGCTAATCCTTCAATAGCTGTTGACCAATATTTAATTACATTACAGCCCAGGAACGCAATTCTTGGGGGAAGGAGACAGGTTAAATTACAGCACAATAAGTTGTATAGTATACATGAATACTAGGACAATGAAAAGTATATACCATTACATTAACTAATTGCAATATTACTTTATGGCCTAACGGAGATAGCTGAGGTCAGTGCTTGGCTGCTTTTATCAGCCCCAAGGACCAGAGCCAGCGTCAGCACCTGGCGTACCTGGGCAAGTGCCAGGGCCCTGAGCAGCTGGGGGTCCCACTGGCCATCAGGGATAAGTAGCCCTGATGGCCAAGGGCGCATCAGGGAAGGCAGCCGTGACAAGGAGGGGACCAGCAGCCGGGACACTCAGGGAGCGAAGTGCTCCCTCAGCGCTGCCAGTGCACATGGCCAATTTGAATGCGATTCAAATTAGCCATGTGCCGGCTCCCATCTGAGCTCCCTACTCAGCCGACGGCAGCAGAGTGATGAGTCATCACCCTGCGACCTCATTACACTGCTGTAGCCTTGCTGGCAGTGAGGAGCATGCACTGGAGCCTGCTGTAATGACATGCAGGGACAGATAGCAACTGAGCAGGACACGGGCTCTGGGTGAGTGAAGGTGAGCATAAGCTTTTTTATTACTGTGTGCAGCATGATGGGGGATTATAGAGGCTGTCACTGGGCTGCTTGGTGGAGGCTGTGCTGGGCTGTGGAGGCTGCTGCTGGGTTATAGAGGCTGTGCTATGGAGGCTGCTGCTGAGGTATATGGAGGCTGTGCTATGGAGGCTACTGCTGGGACATAGAGGCTGCTGCTGGGTTATGTAGGCTGTGCTATGGAGCTGCTGCTGAGGTATATAGAGGCTTTGCTATGGAGGCGGCCGCTGAGGTATATGGAGGCTGTTAGGGTACCTTTACACGCCGCTACTGGCGGGTGGATACAACCAGCTACTTCACGTGCACGAGCACGCACAAACGGTTACAAACGGTAAACGCACCACCTTTACACGCCGCAACAAGGTGCGCTACGCTACGTTACATCTATCTCTGGATACACCGCCGGGTGCCACAAGTAGCCATCTGTAGCTTACCTTACCTCATTTACACACCGCTACAACAAGCTAATATGGGCGGACCTGGTGCAGCAGGGACAGCACATAGGCGTGCCACAATTGTGGATTACGAGACGTCCGTACGCTGATAGGACAAAGCAAGAACATCATGATTGGCCAGGCAGCGCAGGAGGCTGTTTAATAAATGACGCTCGAGCAATTGTGTAGTGTGACTGGTCAGCTCCTTAAATATGCCTCCGTATGCAGCGACAACCAATCGTAATGCAGGAGCTTCCTCCAATGATCGCTGATGGGGCGCGGTAACCCGGAGCCTGTGTCACGCCCCAGCTACATACCAGGTACATAGCATGGTGTAGAAACAACCCTTCTGTTTCTTCTTTACACGCCGATACAGCTTGCTACAATCGCCTGTGTAGCCACCTGTTTCAGGGCAGTGCTCGGAAACAGATGCATCTACTGCCGGGTGCCTCCTACCGTCTTCACACGCCGCTACTACGGGGTACATTGCCGATGCAAGCTACATTTGTAGCATGTAGCTGGTTGTATCCACCCGCCAGTAGCGGCGTGTAAAGGTACCCTAATGGAGGCTGCTGCTGGGGTATATGGAGGCTGTGCTATGGAGGCTGCTGCTGTGGTATATGGAGGCTGTGCTATGGAGGCAGCTGTTGTGGTATATGGAGGCTGTGCTATGGAGGCTGCTGCTGGGTTATGGAGGCTGTGCTATGGAGGATGCTGCTGAGGTACATAGAGGCTGAGCTATGGATGCTGCTGGGGTATATGGAGGCTGTGCTGTGGAGGCTGCTACTGGGACATAGAGGCTGCTGCTGGGTTATGGAGGCTGCTACGGAGCCTGTTGCTGGTTATGGAGTATGTGCTATGGAGGCTGCTGCTGAGGTATATGGACGCTATGCTATGGAGGCTACTGCTGGGTTATGGAGCTGCTGCTGAGGTATATAGAGACTGCGCTATGGAGGCTGCTGCAGGAGTATATGGTGGCTGCTATTGGGGTATATGGAGGCTGCTGCTGGGTTGAGGCTGTGCTATGGAGGCTGCTGCAGGGGTATGTGGAGGCTGTGCTATGGAGGCTTCTGCTGGGACCTAGAGGCTGCTGCTGGGTTATGGAGGCTGTGCTATGGAGGTTGGTGCTGGGTTATGGAGGCTGTGCTATGGAGGCTGCTGCTGGGCTATAGAGGCTGTGCTATGGAGGCTGCTGCTGGGCTATATGGAGGCTGCTGCTGGGCGATTATATATATATATATATATATTATATTTTATGGAGGCTGTGCTGTATATATTTTTTGGAGGTTGTGTTGTATATAGAATTGAGGGCTTTGCTGAGCTATATATATTATTTGGAGGCTGAGCTGTATATATTATTTGTAGGCTGTCCTGGGCTGTATATATAATATGGAGGGTGTGCTGTATATGTTATTTTGAGGCTGTAATATACATATAAAATGGAGGCTGTGCTTTGCTGTATATATTATTTTGAGGCTGCCTGTATATATTATTTGGAGGCTGTGTTGTGCTCTATATATAATATGGAGACTGCTGCTGTGCTGTATATATAATATGGAGGCTGTGCCTGGCTATATTTATTATTTGGATGCTGTGCTGGGCATTGGGCTGTATATATTGGAGGCTGCTGCTGGACTGCCACAGCATCCAAATAATAAATACAGCCCAACACAGCCTCCAATAATATATACAGAAGAGCCTTCAAATAATATATACAGCCCAGAAGCAGCCTCTATACTATTTATACAACTCCACAGTCTCCATATTATATATACAGCCCAGAAGCCTATATATGCAGCCCTGCACAGCCTCAATATTATATATAGAGCACACCCAGGAGCCTATATATTATATTTACACAGCCCGCATCTTCTATATTATATTCATGAATCCGTGGTATGTGTTAAAGGGGCCCACTGAGATTGTTTTGCCCGGGGCCCACAAAAACCTGGAGCCAGCCCTGCCAAGGACACCGAGTGAAGCATCAGGGAGCTTTGTTCTAGTTATTATAGGGTCCTTATTCTGGGACCTTCAGAGATCAGTCAGTGAGAAATGCCCATTGTGTGAAGACCCCTTTAAGCAGGACCGATGGATTGTCAAATTCAGGATAAACGACTGTATGAATTGTAAGGCTATGTTCACACATAGCGTAATGCAGGCATATTCCTGCTTTTACGCTGCGCTTTTGAGCGCCACTGCTGAATACGCGGCAAAATGCGCTGCGTGTTAATGTAGCCTACCTGGGCACCAGCGGTCTAATATATCCAGCTGTCGCCTCAGGGGAGCGCAGTTACCTGATCAGCTGTCTGACAATCAGAACCAGCCGTCTCTTCAGATCATCTGCTAAAACCTGAAATAGCATCAGACAGAGGTTTGGAGGGAGATGAGGACACGAAGACAAATAAGGCAGGTTGAAATGAGGACAGGAGATGTGTTAAATCCACCCACACAGTAAAACAGCTGGTACATAGGCCCGTTCTTACCAACCCAAAGAGACAATATATAAAGGGTTTGTATGGAGATATATATGTAACTAGGGGGATCAAGAACCACTCAGACATCAGTTCATAGTATACACCCTCATATACCTCACATATCACCGAATTACCATCATGCCTCCATATAACCTCACACATCTATAACCAGTACACCTCCATATAACCTCACACCTCGCCATATAACCAGTATACCTCCATATAACCTCACATATCTATAACCAGTACACCTCCATATAACCTCACACCTCTCTATATAACCAGTACACCTCCATATAACCTCACACACCTCTATATAACCAGTACACCTCCATATAACCTCACACATCTATAACCAGTACACCTCCATATAACCTCACACCTCTCTATATAACCAGTACATCTCCATATAACCAGTACATCTCCATGTAACCTCACACACCTCCATATAACCTCACACACCTCCATATAACCTCACACACCTCCATATAACCTCACACACCTCTATATAACCAGTACACCTCCATATAACCTCACACACCTTTATATAACCAGTACACCTCCATATAACCTCACACACCTCTATATAACCAGTACACCTCCATATAACCTCACACACCTCTATATAACCAGCATACCTTTATATAACCTCACACACCTCTATATAACCAGCACACCTCCATATAATCTCACACACTTCTATATAACCAGCATACCTCCATATAACCTCACACACCTCTATATAACGAGTACACCTCCATATAACCTCACACATCTCTATATAACCAGTACACCTCCATATAACCTCACACACCTCTATATAACGAGTACACCTCCATGTAACCTCACACACCTCTATATAACCAGTACACCTCCGTATAACCTCACACATCTCTATATAACCACTACACCTCCATATAACCACACACCTCTATATAACCAGTACACCTCCATATAACCTCACACACCTCTATATAACGAGTACACCTCCATATAACCTCACACACCTCTATATAACCAGTACACCTCCATATAATCTCACACACCTCTATATAACCAGTACACCTCCATATAACCTCACACACCTCTACATAACCAGTACACCTCCATATAACCACACACCTCTATATAACCAGTACACCTCCATATAACCTCACACACCTCTATATAACCAGTACACCTCCATATAACCTCACACACCTCTATATAACCAGTACACCTCCATATAACCTCACACACCTCTACATAACCAGTACACCTCCATATAACCTCACACACCTCTACATAACCAGTACACCTCCATATAACCTCACACACCTCTATATAACCAGTACACCTCCATATAACCTCACACACCTCTATATAACCAGTACACCTCCATATAACCTCACACACCTCTATATAACGAGTACACCTCCATATAACCTCACACACCTCTATATAACCAGTACACCTCCATATAACCTCACACACCTCTATATAACTAGCATACCTCCATATAACCTGACACACCTCTATATAACGAGTACACCTCCATATAACCTCACACACCCCTCTATATAACCAGTACACCTCCATATAACCTCACACACCTCCATATAACCTCACACATCTATATATAACCAGTACATCTCCATATAACCTCACACACCCCTCTATATAACCAGTACACCTCCATATAACCTCACACACCTCTATATAACGAGTACACCTCCATATAACCTCACACACCCCTCTATATAACCAGTACACCTCCATATAACCTCACACATCTCTATATAACCAGTACACCTCCATATAACCTCACACACCTCTATATAACCTCACACACCTCTATATAACCTCACACACCTCTATATAACCAGCATACCTCCATATAACCTCACACACCTCTATATAACGAGTACACCTCCATATAACCTCACATCCCTCCATATAACCAGCATACCTCCATATAACCTCACATACCTCCATATAACCAGCACACCTCTATATAACGAGTACACCTCCATATAACCTCACATACCTCCATATAACCAGCATACCTCCATATAACCTCACATACCTCCATATAACCTCACACACCTCTATATAACGAGTACACCTCCATATAACCTCACACACCCCTCTATATAACCAGTACACCTCCATATAACCTCACATACCTCCATATAACCTCACACACCTCTATATAACGAGTACACCTCCATATAACCTCACACACCTCTATATAACCTCACACACCTCTATATAACCAGCATACCTTCGTATAACCTCACACATCTCCATATAACAGTATGTATATCCGATATTCTATCGCACCCTTATGACGCTGTGATCCTATTATTTACTAACCTTGTGTCTGTAATTTCCTTTGAGCAGCGGCTGCACAGTGATGACGGGCAGGCAGCGGCGGGCATGGTTACCATGGCGATTGTCAGGCGTCTTCCCCGCACACGATTCACTGCTCACCTTGATCTGACATTTCCCACTCATTGTCACTTAGTGGGATCACGTATACCTCATTACCGAGCTTCGTTATCCCACGTGTGACATCCCACTGTTGTGGGGGATACTTCCCCGCCTGACATCAGCAGATGACACACTTCTCTTGTGTATAACACTTCTCGTTGTTCTCCCGCTGACTCACAGCCAGGCGCTGTCATGTAGAAGCATCTGTACAGTAAGGCTGTATACACACCATTCACTGCGGTGCATCGTCCTATGTACACTGGTCCTGCGCTGTGCAGACCCATGGCAGCCCGTGTACACTGATGGATCTGTTACTGAATCGCAGATGTGAACGCAGCCTTATATATCACAATACTAATAATAATCTTTATTTATATAGCGCCAACATATTCTGCAGCGCTTCACAATTCAAAGTTCATGTTAAAACAATCATAAGAAACAGTTATCAGAAAATACAATACAATACAAAATACAATACAATAATTAGAGCAAAATAATGACAGCCCTGCTCATAAGAGCTTACAATCTAACAAGGAGGTGGGGGTGACACAAAGTACAGGGGCTTATTTACAATGATGGTATAGTCAAATTGAGGAGATGGAGAACAGATAGGAGCAGTATAAGTGGCACCAACCATTATTTGTGATGCATTTGAGACTGGTGGAGCGGATAGGCTATGTCTAAATGACTTTGACTAGGGATCATGATAGGCCGCCCTAAAAAGATGTGTTTTTAGGGATCGTCTGAAACTATGTAAGTTGTGGATACACCTAATTTCTTTGGGTAGAGCATTCCAGAGAATTGGTGCAGCTCGGGAGAAGTCTTGGAGCTGAGAGTGGGAGGTTCAGATTAGTGCAGATGTTATGGTGGGTTTACACACACCAATTTATCTATTCAATCTCTGAACCAATCTCTGGCTGCAGTGAAATCATGGATACATTGCACCATTTTGTGGCTGTGTACAACATGGAGCAATGTATCCATGATTTCACTGCAACCAGAGATTGGTTCAGATATTGAACAGATAAATTGGTGTGTGTAAACCCACCATGAGTCTAAATTCACTTCCAGAGCGAAGAGAACGGGTGTGGTTATAGACAGAGATGATGGAGGAGATGTAGGGAGGTGCTGCACTGTGAAGAGATTTGTGGGTGAGAGCAAGCAGTTTGAATTGGATCCTATAGTGTAAGGGCAGCCAGTGCAATGACTGGTATAGAGTGGAAGCATCTAAGTAACGGTTAGCTAGATAGGTAATCCTGGCTGCTGCATTAAGGATGAACTGGAGAGGGGAGAGTCTAGTGCGGAGGAGGCCAATTAATAGAGAATTACAATAGTCAAGGCGGGAGTGGATCAGGGCCACAGTGAGGATTTTTGTTGTTTCCATGGTGAGAAAGGGGTGAATTTTAGAGATGTTCTTCAGGTGCAAGCAGCAAGAGTTGGCAAGAGATTGTATATATAGGGTGAAGGAAAGATCAGAGTCAAACATAACATCCAGACAGCGAGCCTGCTGACTAGGCGTTATCATGGTACCGCACATTTAGAGAGATGTCAGATTTAGGGAGGTTAGTGGAGGGCAGGAGCAGAAGTTCAGTTTTGGAAAGGTTGAGTTTCAGATAGAGAGTAGACATAATAGTGGAAACTGCAGTTAGACAGTCATTAGTGTTCTGTATTAGAGCAGGAGTAAGGTCAGGGGAGGAAGTGTATAGTTGTGTGTCATCAGCATAAAGATGGTACTGGAAGCCAAATCTGCTGATGGTCTGTCCAATAGGAGCCATGTAGAGAGAGAAGAGAAGAGGGCCAAGGACTGAACCCTGAGGAACCCCAATAGTGAGAGGAAGAGGGGAGGAAGTGAAGCCAGCAAATGATACACTGAAAGAGCGGTCAGAAAGATACATCATTCACCGCGGTCTGCTTACAGAAACAAGGTATAAAAAAGATGACAAGCAATTAATATTTACCAATTGGCAGTCATTAAATGACATAAATCTATCAAAGGTAATCTGTCAGCAGGTTTTTGCTATGTAATCTCACAGCAGCATGATGTAGGGACAGAGATCCTTATTCCAGTGCTGTATCACTTCATTTACTGGTTGCAGCAGTTGTGATACAATCACTTTTTTCTCTGCTGCAGATCTAGCAGAGCTCAGAGTGATCAGCTGTGTAAAACCCCGCCCACACCACTGATTGTGTATAACCCCACCCCACACCACTGATTGTGTATATCCCCACCCCACACCACTGATTTTGTATAACCCCACCCCCACACCACTGATTGTGTATAACCCCACCCCCACACCACTGATTGTGTATATCCCCACCCCACACCACTGATTGTGTATATCCCCACCCCCACACCACTGATTGTGTATAACCCCACCCCCACACTACTGATTGTGTATAACCCCACCCCGACACCACTGATTGTGAATAACCCCTCCCCCACACCACTGATTGTGAATAACCCCACCCCCACACCACTGATTGTGAATAACCCCTCCCACACCACTGATTGTGAATAACCCCTCCCACACCACTGATTGTATATAACCCCACACCACTGATTGTGAATAACCGCTCCCACACCACTGATTGTATATAACCCTGCCCCCACACCACTGATTGTGAATAACCCCTCCCACACCACTGATTGTGAATAACCCCTCCCACACCACTGATTGTGAATAACCCCTCCCACACCACTGATTGTGAATAACCCCTCCCACACCACTGATTGTGAATAACCCCTCCCACACCACTGATTGTATATAACCACGCCCCCACACCACTGATTGTGAATAACCCCTCCCACACCACTGATTGTGAATAACCCCTCCCACACCACTGATTGTATATAACCCCACCCCCACACCACTGATTGTATATAACCCCCCCCCACACCACTGATTGTATATAACCCCGCCCCCACACCACTGATTGTGAATAACCCCTCCCATACCACTGATTGTATAGAACCCCACACCACTGATTGTGTATAACCCCTCCCACACCACTGATTGTATATAACCACGCCCCCACACCACTGATTGTGAATAACCCCTCCCACACCACTGATTGTATATAACCCCACCCCCACCCCACTGATTGTGTATAACCCCTCCCACACCACTGATTGTGTATAACCCCTCCCACACCACTGATTGTGTATAACCCCTCCCACACCACCCTCCCACACCACTGATTGTGTATAACCCCACCCCCACACCACTGATTGTGAATAACCCCTCCCACACCACTGATTGTATATAACCACGCCCCCACACCACTGATTGTGAATAACCCCTCCACACCACTGATTGTATATAACCCCACACCACTGATTGTGAATAACCCCTCCCACACCACTGATTGTATATAACCACGCCCCCACACCACTGATTGTGAATAACCCCTCCCACACCACTGATTGTGAAAACCCCTCCCACACCACTGATTGTGAAAACCCCTCCCACACCACTGATTGTATATAACCACGCCCCCACACCACTGATTGTGAATAACCCCTCCCACACCACTGATTGTGAATAACCCCTCCCACACCACTGATTGTATATAACCACGCCCCCACACCACTGATTGTGAATAACCCCTCCCACACCACTGATTGTATATAACCCCACACCACTGATTGTGAATAACCGCTCCCACACCACTGATTGTATATAACCCTGCCCCCACACCACTGATTGTGAATAACCCCTCCCACACCACTGATTGTGAATAACCCCTCCCACACCACTGATTGTGTATAACCCCTCCCACACCACTGATTGTGTATAGCCCCACCCCCACACTACTGATTGTGAATAACCCCTCCCACACCACTGATTGTGAAAACCCCTCCCACACCACTGATTGTATATAACCACGCCCCCACACCACTGATTGTGAATAACCCCTCCCACACCACTGATTGTATATAACCCCACCCCCACACCACTGATTGTATATAACCCCACCCCCACACCACTGATTGTATATAACCCCGCCCCCACACCACTGATTGTGAATAACCCCTCCCATACCACTGATTGTATAGAACCCCACACCACTGATTGTGTATAACCCCTCCCACACCACTGATTGTATATAACCACGCCCCCACACCACTGATTGT
The DNA here is from genome assembly GCA_033576535.1 of Allobates femoralis. Taxonomy (NCBI): domain Eukaryota; kingdom Metazoa; phylum Chordata; class Amphibia; order Anura; family Aromobatidae; genus Allobates; species Allobates femoralis. Next base: position 814,131,648 of record JARQOC010000003.1, read on the forward strand.
GAATAACCCCTCCCACACCACTGATTGTATATAACCCTACCCCCACACCACTGATTGTGTATAACCCCACCCCCACACCACTGATTGTGAATAACCCCTCCCACACCACTGATTGTGAATAACCCCTCCCACACCACTGATTGTGTATAACCCCTCCCACACCACTGATTGTGTATAACCCCACCCCCACACCACTGATTGTGAATAACCCCTCCCACACCACTGATTGTGTATAACCCCTCCCACACCACTGATTGTGTATAACCCCACCCCCACACCACTAATTGTATATAACCACGCCCCCACACCACTGATTGTGAATAACCCCTCCCACACCACTGATTGTATATAACCCACCCCACACCACTGATTGTGTATAACCCCACCCCACACCACTGATTGTGAATAACCCCTCCCACACCACTGATTGTGAATAACCCCTCCCACACCACTGATTGTGTATAACCCCTCCCACACCACTGATTGTGTATAACCCCACCCCCACACCACTGATTGTGAATAACCCCTCCCACACCACTGATTGTGTATAACCCCACCCCCACACCACTGATTGTGAATAACCCCTCCCACACCAGATTGTGTATAACCCCTCCCACACCACTGATTGTGTATAACCCCACCCCCACACCACTAATTGTGTATAACCCCACCCCCACACCACTGATTGGCGGCTCTCTTTGTACACTGTACATTAAATGAAATCTGCTAAGCAGTGGTGGGGATGAGGTTGGACCAGGAGGCCCAATACACCTAGTCCTGTTGTAATTATCTTCACACTCGATTTTATTGAAAAGACAAAGATAAAACCCATTAATTGATACATTGCTGTGTGAGCAAAATCAGCTCCTTGCAATACAGTGTTGCGCCAAATTTAAAGCGGTTGTCCGGTCTAAACTGATCATTCTGCAGTCACTCTATGTGTCACTCTATGTGACTGCAGACTTATCAATCCTCCCAGCCCCCGCACTGTGTGCTGCAAGGATTCACTGGCTTCTAAGTCAGAAACGGACCACAGTTATGCAATATGTATGTACCACTCAATACAAGTGTATGGAGCAAGGCTGTACCCACTAGACAGCCATGCCCACTAGACAGCCACGCCCACTAGTCAGCCACACCCACTAGTCAGCCACACCCACTAGTCAGCCACGCCCACTAGTCAGCCACGCCCACTAGACAGCCACGCCCACTAGACAGCCACGCCCACTCAATACACTTGTATGGAGTGGAGCTGCGCCCACTAGTCTTGTTTTGTTGGAAACATGTATACTGCATAATTGCGGTGTATCCTAGCAGCGTATAGTGCGGGCGCTGGGGAGATGAATAAGTCTGAAATGTGGCAAGAGGTTGAAAAGTTCAAGGGGGCCAAATACTTTCACAAGGCACTATATATATGTACACACACAGTATATACACACCATGTTCCAAATTATTATGCATATGTTCTTTTTCTCTGATTTACCTAAATGGTTGGTGCAAATGACAGTCACCAGGGGCGTAACTACAACAGGTGCAGGGGCTGCAATCGCACCTGGACCCTGGAGCCTAGGGGGGCCCAAAAGTCCCTTTGGCCTATAGAAAAAGACTAATACTATTAAAGATTTACAATAATTGGGGGCCCTGTTGGAGCTTTCGCATCAGGGCCCATGAGCTTCAAGTTACACCACTGACAGTCAGTGTAATAAAAGTCATCACCCGTTAGATCAGGGGTCTCAAACTCGGTTGGGTTGGTGGGCCGCACGTAGAAAAAAATTGATATCGGGGGGCCGCATTGCTTGTAGGACTAAGGGTACCGTTACACATCGCAACATTGCATGCAGTTTCACAGGCAATTTGCTGGTTGCAGTGAAATCATGGACACATTGTTCTATCTTGTTGCTGTGTACAAATGTAACAATGTGTCCATGATTTCACTGCAACCAGCAAATTGCCTGTGAAACTGCATGTAATGTTGCGACGTGTAATGGTACCCTTAGTGACATTTTAGCAATACCAGAATTTTTTGCTCAATCTAGTAAAGTACAAATCCTGATCTTCTTGTAGGAATGTTCCCACCCTAATCTCCTTTATGTAGTAATGTCCCCATACTGGTCCCCATTGTATATTAATGTCCCCCAAACTGGTCCCCGTCTTGTAGTAATGTCCCCATCCTGGTCCCCTCTTTAAAGTAATGTTCCTCCCTGGTCCCTACGTGTAGTAATGTTCCCATCCTATATTAATGACCCTCATCCTGGTCCTCGTCTAGTAGTAATGCCCCCGCCCTGGTCTCCATCTTGTAGTAATGTTCCTCCCTGGTCCACATGTGTAGTAATGCCCCATCCTGGTCCCCATCCTATATTAATGTCTCCCATCCTGGTCCTCATTTTGTAGTAATGTCCCCATCTTTTAGTAATGTTCCCTCCCTTGTCATCTTGTAGTAATGTCCCCCATCCCAACGCCTTTTTGTAGAGATGTCCTCACAACCTGGTCTCTGTTCTTTTTGTTCTCTCGCTCACACTCACATATATACACACCCGCACACTCACACATATACACACACACATACATACACACATACATCCTCAGACATATTCACACAAACACATACACACTCACACATTGACACACTTACATAGGGCCATATTTGGAGTTCCTGCCGCCCTAGGCACTTTCAGCGGTTACGTCGTCGTCCCCCACCCCAGGCTGCTATCTTCAGCTGTAACAGCGCCTTACCTGACTCCACTCTTCTCATCCCGGCAGCTTCTTCCTCTGTGGCTCCCGGTCTCCCACTTGTCGGCAGCACCCGGCAGCTGCCAGCACCCGGCATTAGGTGGCACCCGGCAGCCGCCAGCACCCAGGAGGCGGCACCAGGTGGCACCCGGCAGCTGCCAGTGTGGCACCCTGGCACCTTGTTGGGCACCACAGAACTCCTTAGGGCATGACTGGAGTTAACAGCAAAGCAATACTCACAAAACACCACAACACCTTAGTACACCTGGTTTCACCCCGAGCCTCTAGGGGGAGCTCCACTGGTCACTTTGAGCCAGTTTCCCCTATAAATAGAGTCTTGGAGGGAGAAACTCCAGAGTGTGTGCAGTCGCTACAAGAGCTGCCAGCCTGTGTGAATCCTCCATCCTATGAGGGACACACTAGGCCCAACCATCCAGCTAGCAAGTGAGGAGACCCTTGCAATTGGGGTCAGAGGAAGAAGGAGAACACCTCTCAAGGAACACAGAGTTATTCTGACTCTTTCCTTACAAACCGGTTACTGGAACCGAAGCTGTGAGAGCTACCAGCCACCACAGAGAACCAGCACGTCTAACAGGAGGTTTAGCCACCTGTTCCACCTGAAGCACCCACCCACGAGAGCCCAGGGAAGAGTACTGATCCTGCTCAGACCCTTTTACAGTGCCCTCAGTGCTGATACCCAGGTGAAGCAAGTTCCATTGAACACACTGCCCGGTCCGGATGGATTCCACATCCACCCGACCTTAATGAAAGAGATAGAGAAAGGAAGCCTACTACAACTGCTTGCTGTGAATCTCCAGGATTGCTAACTTCACTAACCCGGTCTGGCGTACCTGAAAACCACCAGTAAAGGTACTGAAAAGACTTTGGCGTGTCTGTGTCTGACTCCTTGGCCTAACAGCAGTGCTACTGCAGCTGCATCACAACATCTTGCGCAGCTCCCGGCTCCGGGGACTCCCGCTCATCCTGTGGGGAGCGTTCCATCTTGCTGCCTAACATCCCCCGGAGGCCCAGCAGCGTCGGTACCGTTACCGAACACCTGCAGGTGGCGTCACGACGACATTTAACCCCTACTGTTCTGCCATTCCCCCTATTGATCTGGACCACCGGGCCTCACAGCCGCAGGCGCGGTTCCGTGACAAGAGGAGAGTCAACGCCTGCGATGTGAACACCCCGGTCACAGTGAGTCAGAATTTGGCGTCACGAACAGGATACGAGCAGGCCCGTTATCACGGGTATTGTGTGCTATTTATTGACTGTAAATATCGAACTGTAAATTTGGTCCGCCATTGCTGCGCGAAAGGCGGGAAAAGAAGGGGCGTGACTGTGCAAAGGGTGTGAAGATTGGCCCCGCCCCACGCTCTGACGACTTCCTCCGGACGCAGCAGGAACCGGAAACTCCCGTGGTGCCTCACTCCTCACCGCGAGGCCAACACTTCCGTTTGAAACTGAGGGAAAGGCTACGCTTAACTAAGGGGGAGCGACCATGAGTAACCGGGCTCCCAACAACGCGGTACCCCCGCAACCAAATATACCTCTTGATGGACAGCAACAAGCCGGCGGTATGCCACAGCAACCCGCTCCGATTATGCCGATATCTCTGCCTTACGTTCCGAGTGCGACCTGGTTACCTAAGTACAGCGGTACACCCAGCACCTTGGAGACCTTCCAGAGGAAGATATGCCAAACGATGGACATGTACGCTATGACCGGTAAGCAGAGAGCTTCAGTTATTATGGGACAGTTAACGGGAGCAGTCGAGCTGCAGAGCCGCAGCTGGCCTGTAGAAACTCAGTAATCTGTGGAGCAGATATTCGCTAAATTAACCCGGGTTTTTGAATGCCATACCGAAGCTGTCATTCTATCGTTGTAACCAAGGGGCACAAGAAAGTGTCCTAGATTATTCCCTGCGATTGCAAGAAGCATTAAGACTGTTAAAACAAGTTGATCCTGATGGTGTCAGAGATTAAAACAAAGCGTTAATTGAACAATTTATTGTGGGCCTTAGACTATCTGAGGATAGAAAGCAAGCAAGCTGGTGGTCCATACAAAATCCTGGCGCAGAGTTTGACACCTTGAGAGACTTAACAGTATGGGGACAACGGCTTGCCGCAGCGCCCGATTCCGCTTCCCAGCAGCAGCAGCAGTATACTGACACCCTTTCCGTGCCGGCAGCAGCATCTCCAATCCATACGGTTCAGTCCACTGCACAGACTGTAATACCTGACCGGTTTGAACAACTGTCTGCTAATGTTGAACAGCTGATGAAAGACGTGGCCAAGCTACAAGCTGGGAGAAGACCCAAGACAGATGCAAGGTCATCGGACAAGATTCAACTCGCCGACAGCCCTGACGACATCCCGTGGATGAAGAGAAAGACACAGCCGTCGCGAGGAAAACCTGCAGACCACCGCAGTCCTGACAGACGCCGCACCAGTCAGCAGAATGACTTAGGACGTACTCAACAGTCCCGTCCTTTAAACGGGCAACCCCTGGGCGAGAAGGGCCAACCCCAGGAGTAGACTGTCCAGGCCCAATGTCCAGCTGGGAATACAAGTATGTAGGAGACTGTCCATATCTACCAATCGTCATCGATGGCATCGCTATATCCGCCTTGATAGACACTGGATCCCAGGTGACATCCATTCCGAGTACCCTTTACAAGCAGTTCTAGCCTGATGTTAAGCTAGAACCCCCAAATCCCGATATGAACCTTGAAGCCACTAATGGTATACCGGTTACAATTGAGGGACAATGGGAAGCTACAGTAAAGGTGGGAAGGGTCCAGCTGAAGAACCAGGGTATCTTAGTGGTTCAGGATAAACCTAACAACAAAGATCCGTATGTAATATTGGGTACTAATGTTATGGTTAAATGCATCGATGAAGTGTTGTTTTTACTCCAACAGAGTGTTGAAGTTGGTAGACCCAGAGAGAGGAGAGCAATCCAAAAGCAGATCCGAGCTCTGGTATATCAACAACAGGTAACATTGTCTAATGGTGAAATTGGGAGAGTATAGGTCACAGATCCCATTCCAATTGTGGTACCACCCAGAAGTGAAATGATGATCTGGTGTCGAGCAGCCATAGGCCTCAGAGGGCAGGACTACCAAGCTGTAGTAGAACCTGTAATGTCCGATAGTAGTCCTACGCTCTTGACAGCCAGAGGGTTGGTCGATGTGAGAAAAGGGAGAGTCCCCGTACGCATATTAAATTATGGTGATGACGAGGTCAGACTGCCTAGATATGCAACTGTCGCAAAATTGTACCAGGTAAAAGATGATGCTGTGATTGATGTAAAATCCTCAAACCAAACAGTCACTGATGAACCCCCTCACTCCAAAGATCAGCTAGAGAAATGGTGTCAGGAGCTCAGTGTAGGAACTGACAACACACCCTCTCACCAGAAAAATGGAGTATACCGGGTAGTTCGGGAGTATGAGCAAGTGTTCAGCAAACACCCACTTGACTTTGGGAGGATTAAAGCGGTACAACATCATATCCCCACAAACAACCATGCACCCATCAAAGAAAGGTACAGGCCTATACCACCCACTCACTACCAGAAAGCAAAAGAGATGATTCAGGACATGAAGAATGCAGGAGTCATTAGGGATAGCTGTAGTCCCTGGGCCGCACCACTAGTCCTGGTCAAAAAGAAAGATGGTAGTATGAGAATGTGTGTAGATTATAGGCAAATCAACAAAGTCACACACAAGGATGCATACCCATTACCCCGCATAGAAGAGTCACTAGCTGCACTCATATCTGCAAACTACTTCTCCACATTAGATCTTACTAGTGGGTACTGGCAGGTTGCCGTTGCAGAGGAAGATCGTGAGAAGACAGCCTTCACGACACCTATGGGCTTATGCGAGTTCAACAGTATGCCATTCGGGTTATGCAATGCCCCAGGAACATTTCAGAGACTGATGGAGTGTTGTTTGGGCCACAAAAACGTTGAGACTGTCTTGTTATACCTTGATGATGTCATTGAATACTCTCAGACCTATGAAGATCACCTCCAGCACCTGAGTGAAGTGTTCGAGTCACTGTCCAAGTACGGGATGAAACTGAAACCGTCCAAGTGCCACCTGCTGAAACCCAAGGTCCAATACCTAGGACACGTGGTAAGCGCTGAAGGCGTAGCACCGGATCCGGATAAAGTCACCGTCATCAAGGACTGGCCAGCACCCACTTCTCACAAAGAGGTACGTCAATTTCTAGGACTGGTCGGGTAATATCGACGCTTCATCAAAGGCTATACCAAGATAGCAGCACCTATGCAAGATCTCTTAGTAGGTCAATCCAAAAACGGCAAAATCAGGGAACCCCCGTTCCACTGGGGCCCAGAACAGGAGCAATCCTTCCAGAAGCTGAAAGACGCTCTCACTGGAGAATAAATCCTGACCTATCCTGATTACAATCTCCCGTTTTTATTGTACACTGATGCAAGCAATGAAGGCCTAGGAGCCGTCCTAGATCAACGCCAGCAGGGCAAGGAGAAAGTGATAGCCTACACCAGCAGAAAGCTCCGTCCCACGTAAAGGAACCTGAAGAACTACAGCTCCTTCAAGCTAGAGTTTCTGGCCCTGGTCTGTGCAATCACAGAGCGTTTCAAGCATTACCTGGCATCCGCCCCGTTCACAGCTTTCACAGATAACAATCCTCTAACGCACTTAGAGACTGCAAAGCTGGGAGCCCTAGAACAGCGTTGGGTAGCAACACTCTCTAACTATGACTTCACTGTAAAATACCGGGCAGGTCACAAAAATGGCAATGCTGATGCCCTGTCCAGAATGCCTCACCTTCCTGAAGAGGGAGAAGACACAGATGACCTGGAAGAGATTGAACTACCTGCTTTCCACCGTACAGGTACAGCAACGTGTCATCAGAGGAACCAGAAACATGTAGAGAGGACCTTAAACCCTTTACCTCACCATGACTGGAAGGAGGTTCAAGCCAACGATCCAGATGTCAGCCTGGTAAGGGATCTGATCACTCAAGAACACGCCAACATGGACCCTGATGCCTCACAAACTGCTAAACGCCTATGGAAAGAGAAAGGAAGGTTGTTTGTCTACCAAGGTAAACTATGCAGAAGATACCTCAATCCTAGAACCCACAAACTCATCTGGCAGATTGTAGTTCCCAAGACTGAAGTCCAAATGATCCTTGAAGCCTACCATGATGATGCCGGACACTTTGGATGGAAGAAGCTGGAGAGACTCCTAAAGGATCGGTTCTACTGGGTCGGTATGCGAGGCTCAATTGACAAGTGGTGTAAAAACTGTGGACCATGTCACCTTCGAAGGAAAGACCACCTAACTCAAAAAGCTCTGTTGCAGCCAATTGTTACCACCAAACCCCTTGAAATAGTTGCTCTTGACCATGTGAAGCTTACCCCAAGTCGAACCGGGTACACTTACGCTCTCACCATTGTTGACCACTATTCAAGATTCCTGGTAGTAGTTCCAGTTAAGGACTTAACTGCAGAGGTCGCAGCCAAAGCGTTCCAGAGTTACTTCTGTCGCCCCCATGGGTATCCAGACCAAGTCTTGACTGACCAAGGGCCAGCCTTCGAATCAGCTCTGTTTCAAGAATTCTTAGGGCTATATGGGTGCAAGAAGATCCGCACAACACCTTATCATCCTCAGACGAACGGTGTATGTGAGAAGATGAACCACATAGTCATTGACATGCTCAAAACCTTACCAGTTGAAGAGAGAAATCAATGACCGGAAAAACTTCCAGATCTCGTGGACATCTACAACCACATACCTGTCAGTTCAACAAACTATACACCTGCTTACTTAATGAGAGCAAGACCAGGTAAATTGCCTATTGATTTACAGATGGGAACCATCGAACCCACAGAAGACTCTTCTGATGACGACTGGGTCAGCCAACGCCAAGAACAGTACAGAAAAGTACAAGAAAGTGTTGAGAGAAACCTAGAAATCAGCAGAACTAAACAAGAAAAAGACTTTAACAAGCACTCCTCAGCTGAACCTCTAGCTACAGGAGACTTAGTGCTAAAAAGAAAGCGAAAAACCAACAAATTGGATAACAGTTGGGAATCTGTACCCTACACCGTTATGCCATCACAGTATGACAACTCCAAAACTTGTGTTATCAGTAAAGATAATGGGAATACTATTGCAACTGTCTCAAGGGATCATTTGAAGAAATGTCCGCCACAGTTAATCCCACAAGCAACCAGTTACCCTGCAGTAACTATAGATGAAGAAACTAAAGAAAATCTAGTCCTTACAGACATTGGATATCTACCAGCTGACTGGCCACAATGCAATGGAGCATACATCATACCAGTTATGCATTTCTACCAGCCTGTAGAACAACAGCCAATGCCAATCCAACAAGTCCAACAACAACAAGTTCAAGTGCAAGATATGCAGCCTGTTATAATGGAACCTGAGATTCCTGTAATCGGTGAACCTGCTAGTCCCACAGTAAGAAAACAAAATCCTACACAACTACCTACAGAGGATAGTCCAGTAGATCGCATACGTACTTACTATGGTCTACCACAAAGCAGACATAGAGAACTAAGAACCACTTCGTACACTACACCAACAGCTTTGGAAACACCCACACTACGCAGATCCACACGTAGTACATTAGGACAAGCCCCAAACAAACTTGGAGAATGGGTTTAAGAATGTAGTGGAACCATATTACCTGTAAGTGTTTTGTAAATAGTACCATGTTTTCAAAACCTGTAAAAAGTAGTGTACAGAAGGGTGGAGGAACTGGGCTCTGTCCCAAGTATATCAAGTTGGGGACAGAAAGCGCCTGGTAAGGTATAGAAGGTTAGTACCGGCCTCCCAAGCAGAGACACCCGTAGGGAATGTATAAACTTTAAATATGTGTGGACTTTACCTTTTTCCCTCTTTCACAAACTTTGGACAATTGTCACAGGACTTGTGTGACCAAAACTTTACCTTTTCCAGCCTGCGGCAGATGGACTAGTGCCGTATGGACTGCTTTTCACCTTTTCCATATTTTTCCCTTTTCCTTTTTAGTGATTTTTGTATTTTTCTTTCAGACTCTGTTATTAAATGTGTATAAAATGCTTAGAGGCAAGTTGTAAAAAGAACTTTTTGCTCAGCCGGGAGAAATGAGGTTAACTAAGGGGGAATATGGCACCCTGGCACCTGTTGGGCACCACAGAACTCCTTAGGGCATGACTGGAGTTAACAGCAAAGCAATACTCACAAAACACCACAACACCTTAGTACACCTGGTTTCACCCCGAGCCTCTAGGGGGAGCTCCACTGGTCACTTTGAGCCAGTTCCCCCTATAAATAGAGTCTTGGAGGGAGAAACTCCAGAGTGTGTGCAGTCGCTACAAGAGCTGCCAGCCTGTGTGAATCCTCCATCCTATGAGGGACACACTAGGCCCAACCAGCCAGCTAGCAAGTGAGGAGACCCTTGCAATTGGGGTCAGAGGAAGAAGGAGAACACCTCTCAAGGAACACAGTTATTCTGACTCTTTCCTTACAAACCAGTTACTGGAACCGAAGCTGTGAGAGCTACCAGCCACCACAGAGAACCAGCACGTCTAACAGGAGGTTTAGCCACCTGTTCCACCTGAAGCACCTACCCACGAGAGCCCAGGGAAGAGTACTGATCCTGCTCAGACCCTTTTACAGTGCCCTCAGTGCTGATACCCAGGTGAAGCAAGTTCCATTGAACACACTGCCCGGTCCGGATGGATTCCACATCCACCCGACCTTAATGAAAGAGATAGAGAAAGGAAGCCTACTACAACTGCTTGCTGTGAATCTCCAGGATTGCTAACTTTACTAACCCGGTCTGGCGTACCTGAAAACCACCAGTAAAGGTACTGAAAAGACTTTGGCGTGTCTGTGTCTGACTCCTGGGCCTAACAGCAGTGCTACCGCAGCTGCCTCACAACATCTTGCGCAGCTCCCGGCTCCGGGGACTCCCGCTCATCCTGTGGGGAGCGTTCCATCTTGCTGCCTAACATCCCCCGGAGGCCCAGCAGCGTCGGTACTGTTACCGAACACCCGTAGGTGGCGTCACGACGACATTTAACCCCTACTGTTCCGCCATTCCCCCTATTGATCTGGACCACCGGGCCTCACAGCCGCAGGCGCGGTTCCGTGACAAGAGGAGAGTCAACGCCTGCGACGTGAACATCCTGGTCACGGTGAGTCACCAGCACCCGGCGGTAGCCGCCAGCACTAGGCACCCAGCAGCACCTGGGAGGCGGCACGAGGTGGCATCTGGCAGCTGCCATCACCCGGCATTAGGCTGCACCCGGCAGCACCCAGTGGCCACTAACACCCGGCAGCTGCCAGCACCCAGCATTAAGCGGCACCTGGCAACTGCCAGCGGCCTCTAGCACCCTGTAGCCGCCAGCACCAGGCGGCAGCCGCCAGCACCCAGTGGCCACTAGCACCTGGCAGCCGCCAGCACCCAGTGGCCGCTAGCACCTGGCAGCTGCCAGCACCAGGTGGCAGCCGGCAGCTGTCAGCACGCAGCATTAAGCGGCACCTGGCAGCCGCCAGAACCCAGCGGCCTCTAGCACCCGGCAGCCGCCAGCACCAGGCACCAGCCGCCAGCACCAGGTACCAGCCGCCAGCACCAGGCACCAGCCGCCAGCACCAGGCACCAGCCGCCAGCACCAGGTGGCAGCTGCCAGCACCCAGCATTAGGCGGCACCAGGCGGTTCACCAGCACCAGCCGTCGGCGATGTGCCACGGGAATACAAACACATATACACACTCAGAAATATTCACACACTCACACATATACACTCACTCACATATACACACAAATACACTCACATATATACACATACACACACTCACATATACACACAAATACACTCACATATATACACATACACACACTCACATATACACACAAATACACACACTCTCTCTCTCTCTCTCTCTCTAACTCTCACACACACCTAATGATGCCCTGGGCCATGGAGCCGCCGCGGTACCCGCTTTATAGTGACTTCCGGGTACCGCTGAAACAAGTGCAGTCGCGCCTGTTCATTCAAGCAAGCAGGAGGCCGGCGGACCAATCAGAAGCCTCTTGTCACAGGAGGCGGCCGGCGGACCAATCAGAAGCCTCCTGTCACAGGAGGCGGCCGGCGGACCAATCAGAAGCCTCCTGTCACAAGAGGCTTCTGATTGGTCCACCGGCCGCCTCCTGTGACAGGAGGCTTCTGATTGGTCTGCCGGCCGCCTGCTTGCTTGAATGTACAGGCGCGATGGCACTTGTTTCAGCAGTACCCGGAAGTCACTATAAAGAGGGTACCGCGGCGGCTCCCTTCACAATGGCCTGGGGCATGTTATTTCTTCAAGGTGCCCCGGGCCGCAGTGGGAATCCTGGCGGGCCGCATGCGGCCCGGGGGCCACGTGTTTGAGGCCCCTGCGTTAGAGTATACATCGAATTTCATTGAAGAAATCTCCCAATGATAACAGTATAATCTTCAAAATTGAAAAAAACTCTAAATGCACTGTTCCAAATTATTAGGCACAGTAGAGTTTGTAAACATTTGATATGTTTGAAAGAACTGAAATTGCTTATTTTTTGAATTTGCAGCATTAGGAGGTCACATTCACTGAAATAAAAAGCTATTTACCCGTATTTTTCGCTTTATAAGACGCACCTAATTATAAGACGCACCCCCAAATTTGGTGAAGGAAAAGAGAAAAATAATCATTTTTAATGTTAAATGGGGTCCATTTTATAATGCCAGTGTCCGTCTTACAAATCATAGTAGCCCCCCCATTGCAGGCACAGTAGCCCCCATTGCAGGCACAGTAGCCCCCCATTGCAGGCACAGTAGCCCCCATTGCAGGCACAGTAGCCCCCATTGCAGGCACAGTAGCCCCCCATTGCAGGCACAGTAGCACCCCATTGCAGGCACAGTAGCACCCCATTGCAGGCACAGTAGCACCCCATTGCAGGCACAGTAGCCCCCCATTGCAGGCACAATAGCCCCCCATTGCAGGCACAATAGCCCCCATTGCAGACACAGTAGCCCCCATTGCAGGTAAAGTAGCCCCCTATTGCAGGCACAGTAGCCCCCATTGCAGGTACAGCCCCCTTTTGGCCCCCACCTTTGTGCACAGTAAAAAATAATAAAGGAAGTGATACTTACCTAGCTTCACTGCTGCCTGCTGACTGTACTATCCCCACTATCTGTGCTGTGCCGGCATTCGGGTCCTGAGAGCGGCGCTCGGTGATGACGTCACTTGCAGCGGTGCTCACAGCACCCGGATGCCAGCACAGCACCGACAGCAGGGACAGCATGGTCAGCAGGCAGCGGTGAAGCTAGGTGAGTATCACATCCATGATATAGTCATTGCTTTCCACGCAATGCAAGCGTGGAAATCACTGACTATTCAGACAGGCTGCAGCTGGTCAGCTGCGGACCCGGCTCCTGTAATATGGGCTGCTCCCACTGGTGATTGACAGCGGGATGCAGTGCATATTACAGGAGATAATGAGCGGCCCCACGTGACCACAGGGCCGCAGCCTGCTCCTGGCCCCATCCAGCCCCCAGACACCGTTCCTGAGCCACCCCCCCAAAGCACAAGTTTTACTTTCACTTTGTAAGACGCATCCCCCACTTTCCCCCAAGAGTTGGGGGACTAAAAGTGCGTCTTACAAAGCGAAAAATACGGTAACTCCAAAACATCCTAACAGGCCAAGTTACATGTTAACATAGGAACCCTTCTTTGATATCACCGTCACAATTCTTGCATCCATTGATATTGTGAGTTTCTGGAGAGTTTCTGCTTGTATTTCTTTGGATGATGTCAGAATAGCCTCCCAGAGCTGCTGTTTTGATGTGAACTACCTCCCACCCTCATAGATCTTTTGCTTGATTAATGTCCTAAGGTTCTCTATAGGGTTGAGGTCAGGGGAAGATGGTGGCCACACCATGAGTTTATCTCCTTTTATGCCCATAGCAGCCAATGACACAGACGACTTCTTTGCAGCATGAAATGGTGCATTGTCATGCATGAAGGTGATTTTGCTCCTGAAGGCACGTTTCTGCTTTTTGTACCATGGAAGAAAGTTCTCAGTCAGAAACTCTATATACTTTGCAGAGGTCATTTTCACACCTTCAGGAACCTTAAAGGGGCCTACCAGCTGTTTCCCAATGATTCCAGCCCAAAACATGACTCCTCCACCTCCTTGCTGACGTTGCAGCCTTGTTGGGACATGGTGGCATCCACCAACCATCCACTACTCCATCCATCTGGACCATCCAGGGTTGCTCGGCACTCATCAGTAAACAAGACTGTTTGAAAATTAGTCTTCATGTATAGCTGGACCCACTGCAACAGTTTCTGCTTGTGAGCACTGTTTAGGGGTGGCTGAATAGTAGGTTTATGCACCACAGCAAGCCTTTGAACGATCCTACACCTTGAGGTTCGAGGGACTCCAGAGGCACCAGCAGCTTCACATATCTGTTTGTTGGTTTGTAAGGCCTTTTTAGCAGCTGCTCTCTTAATCTGATGAACTTGTCTGGCAGAAACCTTCCTCATTCTGCATTTATCTGCACGAACACATCTGTGTTCAGAATCGGCCACAAATCTCTTCACAGTACGATGATCAACGCTTAAGTTTTCGTGCAATATCTAATGTTTTCATCCCTTGGTCAGGGCATTGCACTATTTGTTGCTTTTCGGCAGCAGAGAGATACTTTTTCTTTCCCATGTTACTTGAAAACTGTGGCCTGCGTAATATTGTGGAATACCCAGTTTTCCTTTTATTGGGCTCACTGCCAAACTAATTATGACAGATATCTGAGATTGATTTCAGTGATCCAAAGACCCTGAGACACAATACCATCAATGGGTTTCATTGAAAAAAAAAAAAAACTATAACACTTATAACCAATTTGCATAATAATTTGGAACATGGTTTATAGTATATGTGTTTCACTTTACATATTGAATTACTGAAAAAAATTATCTTTTTGATGATATTCTAATTCATTGAGATGCACCTGTATATAAGATTATCTCAGCACAGTAGATGTGGAATGATCAGAATATGTCCCTGTTCGGTCAGACACATACATTACACAGTACATAGCAGGGACACATATATAAGATTATCTCAGCACAGGAGATGTGGTATGATCAGACCATGTTCCTGTACGGTCAGACACATCCATTACACAGTACATAGCAGAGACACATATATACAGTAAGATTATCTCAGCACAGGAGATGTGGTATGATCAGACCATGTCCCTGTATGGTCAGACACATCAATTACACAGTACATAGCAGGGACACATATATAGGATTATCTCAGCACAGGAGATGTGGTATGAACAGACCATGTCCCTGTACGCTCAGACACATTCATTACACAGTACATAGCAGGGACACATATATAAGATTATCTCAGCACAGGAGATGTGGTATGATCAGACCATGTCCCTGTACGGTCAGACACATCCATTACACAGTACATAGCAGGGGCACATATATAAGATTATCTCAGCACAGGAGATGTGGTATGATCAGCCCATGTCCCTGTATGATCAGACACATCCATTACACAGTACATAGCAGGGACACATATATAAGATTATCTCAGCACAGGTGATGTAGTATGATCAGACCATGACCCTGTATGGTCAGATGCATCCATTACACAGTACATAGCAGAGACACATATATAAGATTATCTCAGCACAGGAGATGTGGTATGATCAGACCATGTCCCTGTATGGTCAGACACATCCATTACACAGTACATAGCAGGGACACATATATAAGATTATCTGAGCATGGGAGATGAGGTATGATCAGACCATATCCCTGTATGGTCAGACACATCCATTACACAGTACATAGCAGGGACACATATATAAGATTATCTCAGCAGAGGAGATGTGGTATGATCAGACCATATCCCTTTACGGTCAGACACAGCCATTACACAGTACATAGCAGGGACACATATATAAGATTATCTCAGCACAGGAGATGCGGTATGATCAGACCATGACCCTGTATGGTCAGACACATCCATTACACAGTACATAGCAGGGACATATATATAAGATTATCTCAGCACAGTAGATATGATATGATCAGACCATGTCCCTGTACGGTCAGACACATCCATTACACAGTACATAGCAGGGACATATATATATAAGATTATCACAGCACAGGAGATGTGTATGATCAGACCATGTCCCTGTACGGTCAGACACATCCATTACACAGTACATAGCAGGGACACATATATAAGATTATCTCAGTACAGGAGATGTGGTATGATCAGACCATGTCCCTGTATGGTCAGACACAGGCATTACACAGTACATAACAGGGACACATATATAAAGATTATCTCAGCACAGGAGATGTGGTATGATCAGACCATGTCCCTGTATGGTCAGACACATCCATTACACAGTACATAGCAGGGACATATATATAAGATTATCACAGCACAGGAGATGTGGTATGATCAGACCATGTCCCTGTATGGTCAGACACATCCATTACACAGTACATAGCAGGGACATATATATAAGATTATCACAGCACAGGAGATGTGTATGATCAGACCATGTCCCTGTACGGTCAGACACATTCATTACACAGTACATAGCAGGGACACATATATATAAGATTATCTCAGTACAGGAGATGTGGTATGATCAGACCATGTCCCTGTATGGTCAGACACAGGCATTACACAGTACATAACAGGGACACATATATAAGATTATCTCAGCACAGGAGATGTGGTATGATCAGACCATGTCCCTGTATGGTCAGACACATCCATTACACAGTACATAGCAGGGACATATATATAAGATTATCACAGCACAGGAGATGTGGTATGATCAGACCATGTCCCTGTATGGTCAGACACATCCATTACACAGTACATAGCAGGGACATATATATAAGATTATCACAGCACAGGAGATGTGTATGATCAGACCATGTCCCTGTACGGTCAGACACATGCATTACACAGTACATAGCAGGGACACATATATATAAGATTATCTCAGTACTGGAGATGTGGTATGATCAGACCATGTCCCTGTATGGTCAGACACAGGCATTACACAGTACATAACAGGGACACATATAAGATTATCTCAGCACAGGAGATGTGGTATGATCAGACCATGTCCCTGTATGGTCAGACACATCCATTACACAGTACATAGCAGGGACACATATATAAGATTATCTCAGCACAGGAGTTGTGGTTTGATCAGACCATGTCCCTGTATGGTCAGACACATCCATTACACAGTACATAACAGGGACACATATATAAGATTATCTCAGCACAGGAGATGTGGTATGATCAGACCATGTCCCTGTATGGTCAGACACATCCATTACACAGTACATAGCAGGGGCACATATATAAGATTATCTCAGCACAGGAGATGTGGTATGAACAGACCATGTCCCTGTACGGTCAGACACATCCATTACACAGTACATAGCAGGGACACATATATAAGATTATCTCAGCACAGGAGATGTGGTATGATCAGACCATGTCCCTGTACAGTCAGACACATCCATTACACAGTACATAGCAGGGGCACATATATAAGATTATCTCAGCACAGGAGATGTGGTATGAACAGACCATGTCCCTGTACGGTCAGACACGTCCATTACACAGTACATAGCAGGGGCACATATATAAGATTATCTCAGCACAGGAGATGTGGTATGATCAGACCATGTCCCTGTACGGTCAGACACATCCATTACACAGTACATAGCAGGGACACATATATAAGATTATCTCAGCACAGGAGATGTGGTATGATCAGACCATGTCCCTGTACAGTCAGACACATCCATTACACAGTACATAGCAGGGGCACATATATAAGATTATCTCAGCACAGGAGATGTGGTATGAACAGACCATGTCCCTGTACGGTCAGACACGTCCATTACACAGTACATAGCAGGGGCACATATATAAGATTATCTCAGCACAGGAGATGTGGCATGATCAGACCATGTCCCTGTACGGTCAGACACATCCATTACACAGTACATAGCAGGGACACATATATAAGATTATCTCAGCACAGGAGATGTGGTATGATCAGACCATGTCCCTGTACAGTCAGACACGTCCATTACACAGTACATAGCAGGGGCACATATATAAGATTATCTCAGCACAGATGTGGTATGAACAGACCATGTCCCTGTACGGTCAGACACGTCCATTACACAGTACATAGCAGGGACACATATATAAGATTATCTCAGCACAGGAGATGTGGTATGATCAGACCATGTCCCTGTACGGTCAGACACATCCATTACACAGTACATAGCAGGGACACATATATAAGATTATCTCAGCACAGGAGATGTGGTATGAACAGACCATGTCCCTGTACGGTCAGACACGTCCATTACACAGTACATAGCAGGACACTTATATAAGATTCTCAGTACAGGGACATCCAGTTGAGGCTATTAGATTATTGTATGATTTATGGATTAATATCCAGTGTGGGACACCCCCTTTACAGTCAGGCAGAGCTCCTCCACTGCCCGCACCTCACACACTCTGCGCTTCTCCGCCTCTGACTATAATTAGTATTACTTGATGTCACCCAGCAAACACTTCCTCCACCTCCCCCGTGACGTCACGGTTCCTGATGACATCACGCCGTGTGGGACTGTGGGCGGCAGCAGCGTCATGTCCATATACATATTTAGACCAACTCGTGACGTCACAACTTCTCCAGCCAATGAAAATACGAGCTGCCGAATCACGGCTCAGCATCCACGCAGCCAATCAGCAGCGCCCCAGCACAGCGAGCGTAACGGTTTCTGAATAAAATCTGACATGGCTCCGCCCACTAGTTGAAGTAAAAACTCAGAGAGGAGCTGAGCGATGATTGGAGGTCTGTGAGACCCTGTGACCAATGAAAACGACTTTATGAGGGTGCGTGGGCGGGTTTCCCGTGACGTCACGGCTGCTGTTAGTTGCGGGCTGTCTCTGGACTCTGGGATTCAGTTGGGTGCTGAGGAAGCAGCCGGGCGGCGGACGAGTAAGTGAGCGCTGCTCTGCGCATGCGTGTGAGTGTATTGGACAATTTGTACCTGCATGTTCCCATGTGTCAGTGTCACCATTACCTGGTTGGAGGGGAGTCACCCCTGTAGACATGGCCGGACCCTGTGCTGGGGACCCGGGACTGTCAGAGCCTCATAGAGGTGCAACATGCCGGAGACAGCGCCCCTACAACGGAGACTACCGCCTTTATATCACTTCCATTGTGTTACCCATCACTATCATCCACTGCCCTCACCCCCATCACTATCCCCCCCATCCCCTGTCCTCACACCCATCACTATCCCCCCATCCTATGCCCTCACCCCCATCACTATCCCCTGTCCTCACACCCATCACTATCCCCCCATCCTATGCCCTCACCCCCATCACTATCCCCTGTCCTCACCCCCATCACTATCCCCCCCATCCCCTGTCCTCACACCCATCACTATCCCCCCCCATCCTCTGCCCTCACCCCCATCACTATCCCCCCTATCCCCTGTCCTCACACCCATCACTATCCCCCATCCTCTGTCCTCACATCCATCACTATCCCCCCCATCCTCTGTCCTCACACCCATCACTATCCCCCCATCCCCTGTCCTCACACCCATCACTATCACCCCCATCCTCTGCCCTCACCCCCATCACTATCATCCACTGCCCTCACCCCCATCACTATCCCCCCCATCCTATGCCCTCACCCCCATCACTATCCCCTGTCCTCACCCCCATCACTATCCCCCCCCATCCTCTGCCCTCACCCCCATCACTATCCCCCCATCCTCTGCCCTCACCCCCATCACTATCCCCTGTCCTCACCCCCATCACTATCCCCCCCATCCTCTGCCCTCACCCCATCACTATCCCCCCCATCCTCTGCCCTCACCCCATCACTATCCCCCCCATCCTCTGCCCTCACCCCCATCACTATCCCCCCATCCTATGCCCTCACCCCCATCACTATCCCCCCCCCATCCCCTGTCCTCACACCCATCACTATCCCCCCATCCTCTGTCCTCACACCCATCACTATCATCCTCTGCCCTCACACCCATCATTCATATCACCCCCATCCTCTGTCCTCACACCCATCACTATCCCCCCCCATCCTTTGCCCTCAAACCCATCACTATCACCCCCATCCTTTGCCCTCACATCCATCATTCATGCTATGTGACCCCTTTAATTTTAGAATCTGAAATTAGTGCTGTGATGTCACTGATTCAGATCCATGGTTTACCCCTGAAATTGTTTAAAAGTCGATCCTAAGATCAGGGTGATCTCTATGGCCCATTACTTCCTCACTCATAGCCAGTGCTGGTTGAGTACAGAGCCTCTAGGATCAGACAGGCTGTAGTGTGTACTATAGTAAATAGAGGTCATAGAGGCTGTAGGATGCCCTATAGGATCAGAGTGGCTGTAGCCTGTCCTATAGGATCAGACGGGCTGTAGCATGTCCTATAGGGTCATGGAGGCAGTAGGGTGCCCCATAGGATCAGACGGGCTGTATCATGCCCTACAGAGTCACCCAGGCTGTAGGGTGCACTATAGGAGAAGAAAGGCTGTAGTGTGTACTATAGTAAATAGAGGTCATAGAGGCTGTAGGATGCCCTATAGGATCAGAGTGGCTGTATCATGTCCTATAGGGTCCTAGAGGCTGTAGCATGTCCTATAGGATCAGACGGGCTGTAGCATGTCCTATAGGGTCATGGAGGCATTAGGGTGCCCCATAGGATCAGACGGGCTGTATCATGCCCTACAGAGTCACCCAGGCTGTAGGGTGCACTATAGGAGAAGACAGGCTGTAGCATGTCCTATAGAGTCACACAGGTTGTAGTGCATCTTAGGGTGTCATAAAGGCTGTAGGGTGTCCTATAAGATCAGACAGGCTGTAGAGCGTCCTACAGTGTCTGATGGGCTGTAGGGTGTCCTATAGGATCAGACGGGCTGTAGGGTGTCCTATAGGATCAGACGCTTAGTACCGTGTGTTATAGGGTCATATGGACTGTAGGGTGTCCAATAGGATCAGAGTAGCATTCTATAGAGACGGGTTTCAAGCATGGCCTGTAGGGCATCTCATATGGTCATAGGCTGTGGGGTGCCCTATAGCGTCATATAGGCTTTAGGGTGTCCTATAGGGTCAGAAGGGCAGTAGTGCGTCCTATAGGGTCAGACAGGCTGTAGGGTGTCCCGCCTCAGCCACGACTTTTTATCATCCATCCCATGACCTTCTTTTAGGACAAGCTGGTTTTGGCGCCTTCTATTGGTAGCGACATAATTAACAGTCTCCGGGACCTTGGTGAGTCCCTGCGTGTGTACAGCTGGGATGGGGAGGACCAGAGCCCCTCTGTCTGGTTCCCATAGTCGGTGATCCCCGTCCAGTATCAGGGGAACAGTTGTGTTCACCTATGAGCCGCACATTGACTCTCTCTTTCCGCCATGTCCTCACCAAGGAGTTCACGCCTGGTAATGTGACTGGGAATTACCATGCTCGAGGCTTCATTCATAGGGAGGACGGCGGGCCGCGCTGCCATGGTGCTTGTAGTCCACTCACGTCTTATGGGGAGCAGGGGAAAATCCGAATTCCCCCCCTTCCCCCTGATCTCATTCCTCCAATTACACATGGGGCAGGGGGGCAATGATGTCATATTTTACAATCAGTAAATTAACCCTATAGGGGCACAGTCTGCACCTGAGCCAGTAGCACGGTGATTTTACATAGGACTATATATACCAATAATGACTTTGGCCTTTGCTATATCCGTCGCTCTTGTAAGGGTGTCGGCCCCTTCCCTGTTCTCCTGCGGGGTAACCATGGCATCAAGGTTCCTCCTCTTCTTCGCCTCAGTGGAACAAGCATGGATCCTCTGTGTGGCCCCAGTTGCCCGTCCGTGTCCATCTGTGCCATGCAGAGCCAGCCACCCTCCCTGCACAACGCTCCTTCTATATCTGGGAATGTGTCCCCCTCCCCCCTCTACCAATTCCCAGAAAATCCCAGAGCTGGAATCTAATCCGGATGTTGTCTTTGCACAGCAGTCACACTAATTCATGTGCATGCAAACATCATAATTGCTCCATTTGTATTTATTGTATGTGACGGAAGCATTGGATCTGCTGAGACTTGTAGTACCACAGCTGATTAAATAGAAATAGGAATTGGAGAAGGTAATTTTTTAATACCAATCTTTCAAAATGTTAAATCCATCTTTGTTAATGGGGCTTTCCGTGCATAAGATATTTATGACCTTTTCTTAGAATAGGCGATCAATATCCATTTTTCTTGGATTCAGACGGCGAGCTCCTCCATCGATCAGTTCTTCCTTATTGCAGCGGCTGGATGTAAACTCTGCACTGTGCAGCTCCCATCAGTGTAGGGTAGTGATCAGCGGGCACTGCCATGCCCGGGTGCTTGTAAAGAGCAGTTTTACGCTCGGATTGGCACGACTCGTATACTGAATGTAACGGAAGTCAATGGTGAACTTTGAATATTTTTTTGCTGGAGTTCCCCATTGACTTCCATTATACTCAGTACTCAAGTCATGGCCGTCCTAGCATCAGATTGCTTGTTAAGGAGTACTGAGCACCCATGCATGGTAGTGTCCGCTCATCACTAGCGTGTAGCTGTCGCTGCTGGGTCCTGCAGGTCGTCTTCTTTTGAAAAAGAGGCCTGCTAATGGCTGATTATGGGGTACAATTTGTCAAACCCCAAGTGATCTGCTATTGATAACCTTTCCTGAGGATCGTTCATTTACACCCTACGCCTGGACATCCCCTGTACATCTAGTTGTTCAATGGACCACTTCTCTGGCCGGACCTACAGTGGGTGCAGCTGGTTCAGCTGCACCAGGGCCCCGATCGGGTAGGGGCCCCCTCAAGCACCTGTAGGGGCCCCCCCGTGACCCTATGTCAGAGTAGAGGAGGTAACTGAGGGAAGCTTCCTGCTCCTCCTCTCCTGCCCCGGCTCCCAGATCTCCAATGCGCGGCTCGGCACACCTGCTAGCAAAGCTTCCCCCCCGCTCCTCATCTAAAGCTGCCAGCACCCCCCCTCCGGTCCTCACCTAAAGCTGCACCAGGGCCTGCTAGGCTGAAGGTCCGCCACTGCCACTTCTTATGTTCTTGTGCCCATTGTAGGCACTTTCAGGAATGGATACGGGTTAGCATGTGCCCTCTGATCGGTCAATCATCAGGTTGAGGGGGCTGCGGATCTGGCACTAACCTTATTGACTACTTCTTCTGTTTCTGGGGACTCTGGGTGACCACCAATGGCGTCCAGTCTAGTATGTGCTTCGATCAATGGGCATCTTGGTAATACAGAATAGTGGTTGTGTTTGCCTAATTATATAGACATGGCATCAGGATTGAAAGAAAGCTTGATGATGAGGACTGCAACATGTCAGCATTGCCATTCATTCGCCTTGCTCTTAGCTTGAGGCACAAACCTCTGATCTTTACATCAGTCACAATAATTGCCTGAACCTCCAGGACCTCCTTGCCCCTGAATCACACCCTGAACAGCTTGTTGCGTTTGTATTCATACCGGCGTGCGGAGCGACAGACAGCTTGAGGTAGGCAGACGAGCTCTTGTCACTGTGACTCACTCAGGAGATGCCAACATTTGCCGTAAGGAGCAGGAATCTCGTTCTTCCGGTTTCTCCTTTCTAGGATGGCACCTGCGCTCGTCTCACTAATCACAGGGGTGGAATGGAAAATGCTAATCGTCTCTGAATTGCTGGAAGTTCATTTACTAAAATCTGTTCAGATTAAACGTGACCAGAACCTGTGTACAAGGAAAATACCCAAGAATGTGTGTTACTGGATGGGTTTCATAGAGGTTAAAGGGGTTCCTCAAAAGGACAGGCTGCTCTGATTTGCCTCTACATTAATGGGGCACTGAGGGGTCCATTACTGCTCGATTGACCAAATACATACATCATCTTATATTTCATTCCTAGCAGAATCCTCTTGCAAACGTGTGCAGACCTTGGAGGTTGGTTTACACATTAAACCTAGTCCTATTTGCACAGCGGAATATTTGCTTCGGCTGTTTTCTGCTTGATAAGGGCCTAAAAG
The DNA here is from genome assembly GCA_033576535.1 of Allobates femoralis. Lineage (NCBI taxonomy): Eukaryota > Metazoa > Chordata > Amphibia > Anura > Aromobatidae > Allobates > Allobates femoralis. The sequence goes on from JARQOC010000003.1 coordinate 814,155,584, forward strand.
GGTTATCAAAAAGATAGGATATCACATAAGGGGGGGTCTGTCTTTTCAAACCTCTGTAGACAGAGCAATTTAAGCATTAGAGGGACTATACCATTTGAATGAGGGTAATGGCCCTGTTGTTCAGCTTCTCTGCAGATGTGTTGGGAGTCAGGCCCTCACCGATCAAATATATTGTTGACCTGTCCTAAAGATAAGCCATCAGTATCATAGTCTTGAATCCCTAGCCTTGATTTGGGGACGTGCGTACAGACTGCTGTCACTCACAGAAAGGCAACAATGCCCCCACCAGTGGCATGTCCTGCTCAGTTGGTCCGAATCCAGTCTTTAGACCAGAAGGATCAAAGCTACAACAACAATAAATATATTTATTGTAGCTTTGATCCTTCCAGTCTGGAGATTGTAATCAGACCACTTAAGCAGGGCACGTCACTGGTGGGGGCTTAGAGGAGAGTGAAGTGTGATCTGGACATCTTGCCCAGATTGCTGTCACTCACAAAGAAGTAACATCATCCCCACCAGTGATGTACCAAGCTCAGTTGTTACGAATCTGGTCTCCAGACTGGAAAGATCAAAGCTACGACAATAAATACATTTATGAGCCAGTATATTGGGAAAGTGTTAGTTAGGCCAAAAGAGAAGGGTCACAATAGTAGTGCAAAACGATGAATCGGGGCCAAAGTAGTAAGTTGCAGAAGTTTTCACTACTCAAAAACAATTTAATTGAAATAAGTTTAAACTACGCTGAACAACAAAGCACCCGGGGAACCCCATTAACTTCTTACAATTGGACAAATAAAGGGGTGAATCAGGAGATGGCCAGTAAGTTACCATCATGGGCTTTGTCCACGTGTCGCTGAGGCTGAGGTCATGTTTCCAGCTGCAAGGCTGATTCATGGCACTAAGAATATCAGTTCTTGGAGAGACGAGTGCTGGTTCACATCACAAAGCTGAAAACACAGGGGAGCCGTGATGATGGCAACTAAGAGACATTTACCCTGGAATGTTATTAATAGCCTCCCGAACAGCAGGATCATTCCCATACGCAGCACTGAAGTCATTCCTTCCAGCTGGGTGACACATGAAGAGAAATTCCTGGAATTGCCCAAGAACCTGAGTTGGGTTTGCCGGCTGCGGTGAAGAGCTGGATGTTTAATTTCAGAGACTTTCTTTCCAAAAATAGCTGTATAGATGGTGAATGGAGGCGGGCACCGAACATTGAAACTAATGGAATCGAGGAAGACAGAGATTACCTGTAATTGTGTGATCCACCATGTTTAAAATAACTGTGCTAAGTGTTCACACATCGGTTGCCTTAATATATACAAGGCCTGTTCACTGGGGTGCAGTCACATTGTACAGACATCACCACATTACTAATTTAGTAGAATGATCTCAAGGACAAAATGCAACTTATCTCACCAGTGTACTCCGATAGACGTCAGCAAAAAAGTAGTGCGCCACTTTGGCTCACAATTATGAGTGCAGCTCTGCAGGCCAGAGAGAGGCAACAAAGTCAGATGAATGCCACACCTAAAAGAGGCAACAAAGTCTGATGGATGCTACACCTAAAAGAGGCAACAAAGTCTGATCGATGGCCCTAAAAGAGGCTACAAAGTCTGATCGATGGCCCTAAAAGAGGCTACAAAGTCTGATCGATGGCCCTAAAAGAGGCTACAAAGTCTGATCGATGGCCCTAAAAGAGGCAACAAAGTCTGATCGATGGCCCTAAAAGAGGCAACAAAGTCTGATCGATGGCCATAAAAGAGGCTACAAAGTCTGATCGATGGCCATAAAGAGGCTACAAAGTCTGATCGATGGCCCTGAAGGAGGCAACAAAGTCTGATCGATGGCCATAAAGAGGCTACAAAGTCTGATCGATGGCCATAAAGAGGCTACAAAGTCTGATCGATGGCCATAAAGAGGCTACAAAGTCTGATCGATGGCCATAAAGAGGCTACAAAGTCTGATCGATGGCCCTAAAAGAGGCAACAAAGTCTGATCGATGGCCATAAAGAGGCTACAAAGTCTGATCGATGGCCCTAAAAGAGGCTACAAAGTCTGATCGAAGCCCCTGCTTCTGATGAGAAATAGGACTGGAACTATATAATGAGGCAATTTTCACCCAGACAGGTGAAGTGAATAGTAAAAGATCTGCAAGAGCCTCGGTGTCCTTACACCCATCATAGATACTGAGTGGTACAAACAATGGCCACCTTTACACCTTTGTGGCACCATCATTCATTTGGTCTTTTCTGTACACCTGGACATGTCACTAGTTTCTCAACGACCTTTTATAAGGAATTTTATTTTCATACCTAAATCTGCTTTTACGCAGTCGGGAGCGATCCAACCTGACTAATGGACTAGATTGGTATTTCTACAAGAAGGCCTGATATGGGCACTATGTGGGCACCCCCCTTCCACCATCATCACTGAGGCATGTGGCATTTGGTGCCTCCTGTCTACCTTATGTTAGCGGTATTCTCAGAAATATGGGATGGGGGTCGGCAACCTCCAAAACTGACAGTGTGTGGGCGACAGACATACTGTGTAATGTTCTCAGAAGTAGGTGAGGGATCCCGATGTTCTATAGATACAGCAAGTGACAAAGTAGGCAGGCTGTACACAGACCTTCCAGCGTGATATCGGAGCATTTGCACAATACAGTTCAACCGCCCACGCACTCATCCCAGCACACAGTGTTTCCAGCACATTGAAGTGAGCTATAAGGGGGCTTAACCCTTTTACATCCTTCTCAATGCCTTCTACCATCATAGGAGTCAAGTCCGGCTGAAAAAACATCCTACATGGAAAAAGTAATCAAAACCTACAAAAGAAGAACTCCACCACTAGATATCTCATGACACGTCAGAAGATCTGTAGAAGACCATTAACATACTGTCTCTAGGAACAAGAGGACCTTGAGTCTCTGGCTGGAGATTTCTATAGCTTGATGCTCACAACTCTCTAGAAGCCTCACCAATCTCCTCCTGTGTAGCCCACCTCCTTATATTGCTGTCCTAAGTCATCTATTCCCTGGTTGGCTTTTCTCTTGCATGGTCAAAGCAGAATAAATGCCCATAAATTCTCAATATTGCGGGGATGACGCCGGCAGAACTAATTAAGAAAATTTAAAAGGTAAATTAAATCCTTACAGCAGATGTAGCGGTTTTTAAACTCTGCATTAAAACCGGATAATTGAAGCTAACTGAGCATGGACAAGTCCCAAGTGATCCATCCGCAGATAATTACCTAATGTTATGGTGAGAACATTCTCATAGCTATAAATCCTATAGAAATTCATAAGGGAATGGTTTCTATCTTCACCACTTTGCAGTAAAATAACTTCACCTTCTGACATAGCACGTGCGGAGAGATAAAGCTGGAGGGGCTCAGACCCTTCCCTCACTTGTAGGCTATTCTGGTAGTTCTGGTAAAATACACCACCATGGAAATTAAGTTCTGGAACTTTGAGCACCATTGAGAGGGTTTATTTTGTGAATTTGGCTGTGGTTGCACCTATGAGATAGTCTTTTAACAGGTCGCTGTGACCTCTTGCATCATAAATAATGGTGGACTTTAAACTTCAATACCAATTGATACTTTTCAAGTGACCATAATCATTAAAGGGATCCTGTCACCTCCAGAACGCCTCCTAAGCGACCAAAACATGTCCCTGCAGCATCCTATCACTAATCTCACACTCCTTCTGTCTCCTAAAAGCATCCTGTGAAAGTGCATAAAAACATTTTAATACTTACTCATTAGTGATTATAATTAGCAGGGGCTATATTCTTTAGCCCTTAGGGCGTGTTGTTTTGCAGGCTCCAGGATCCACCCTCTCTGTGTCTGTGTTTGCTTGTGCAGGCTTTGCCCTCCCCTTCTCTGTCACTCACAGAATGCAAATCATTAGTCCTGCCTTCAGCTCCACATCACAGCAGAAGCTGCACAGAGAGGGCTGGATCATTCAGGCTGCAAAACAACACGCCCTAAGGGCTAAAGAATATAGCCCCTGCTAATTATACCTAATGGGTAAGTATTAAAACGTTTTTATGCACTTTCACAGGATGCTTTTAGGAGACAAAAGGAGTGAGAGATTAATGATAGGATGCTGCAGGGACATGTTTTGGTAGTTTAGGAGGCGTTTTGGAGGTGACAGGATCCCTTTAAAGCAAAGGAAGACAGCCATGGCAAAAGAGTATGGGACGTGGTAAAATTCAGTACCTGATCCCTAGAGGAGCCTCACAGCAGCTTACTCCTCTCTCCACACTTAGCCAGTCTGAGTGCATGTGCATAGTGGGGTTTGAGGAATGGCTGTCAATCAGGTGATGGCTAGCAACGTTGCATGGGCACCTATATGAGGAAGGCTGTTTTGGAGTTTTATTCTTGGTCAGTACAGGGTCAAAAATTGACAGACTGAGAAGCTACCTAAAAGACAGGGGTCCCCAACCTGTGGCTCGAGCTACTTCTGAGTCGCGGGCCTGTGATGTGTGGCTCGCGAATGTCTTCCAGCTTAGAGCATTAGCACCAGGAGGTTTATCAAACAGCTATGAAGAGCAGATCTCTAGATGGTGACTTTTGTGAGTAGCCCCACGTAGAGCAGATCTGGGTGTGGGGAAGGTGGGAAGTCCTCGATCTTGGTATACTGCATCAGTGCAATTTCTGTGAATAAGCTTTTGCTGTCATTATACCTATAATGGGGGCTCTGGGTGTCACTACTGTAAGGAGAGAGCTGGGCGTGGGTCGCGACCCTCTCTCGGGGCGGGGCGTGGGTCGCGACCCTGTCTCTGGACGGGGCGTGGCTCGCGACCCTGTCTCTGGGCGGGGCATGGGTTGCGACCGTGTCACGGAGCGGCGCTCTCCAATTCAGAAAGGTTGGGGACCTCTGCTATGAGACGTGCCACTAGGTTTCTTCCTCCTAGAATGAGTGGCAAGTTTACAATACAGACAAACGTCGCCTATGTCCCCCCTATACCTAACTGAAAATCATACACAAAGCAAACAGTTCTCAACAATTCCTCAGTATTCTATGGCAAGAAACAGTTGTCCAGCCCCACCGGACGTCTTGTATCACATCCACCTATCTCACAGACTGGGTTATCCCTTGTCACACAGTGTGTGTAGATAATGTTGTGGCTTTGCAGAGCACAATACATGGGCTTTTCCTTATCACACAAAGGCCTGTTTCTGCCGAGTCAGTTTTTTCAATGAGGGTAAAGAGGTCATCACCGCTCAGCATAAAGAACTTTCCTCCCTGTTCTGCCTGTCATCCCATTGTGTATTAGTAGGGAAGCAGAATAAATAGGACATTAGAGATTGTCATTGACACCTATTACAAAGCTTCACGTCCTCATCGGTCTTCAACCCCCGAAACGTTTAGTGCCGGATTCCTCATCTCTTCCGCTGACTCTTTATAGGATTTCATTCTTCTGAATTTAAGTCCTAATGGGACTCTATCAGTTAAGTTGGGCTTAATGTATTTCATCACATTTTCAGCATTGTGTAGGATCTTTCAGACCTTTTTTCGTAATATTTTTTTCTTTGTTCCCAGTTCATCCAGTTAGACGTCAAAAATAAGTTCTCAATCTCCGAAAAGTTTGTTTCAATAATATAAGTTCAGAGTGTCATCGATGTGTGTCTTGGGAATATCGTCTATATCCATTATAAGTTGTTGTTGTTTCCTGTATCATCTTAAACCCCTCAAGCATGTGCGTCCATCAGAAGACCATGGTCATCTCCATTCACTACGTCTTCCATCTTTCGCTGTTCATTTTCCTTTTCTCGTTTGAACACACTGAACCTTTCAGCTCTTTCCTACCTCCCAAACGTTTTGCTTTTTCCTTCTGCTAGATGTCTGCCTAACACCTAGAAGGAAGCCTGCACGCCGGCCGCACCTGTGGGACCTCCTAGCCCACCCCACACGTCTGCAGGCCACAAATCATGTTTAAGTGCGAACCCAGACAAAAAGTCGGGAACGATTTTTTTATCAAGTCTATTGGCGACGGCGCTCAAGAGAAGCGCAAAACCACCTTTTTTAGAGTGGGGATTACCTTGGGAATTCTGTCTGCTCATTTCGGGGGTAGGTAATGTATTTCTTGAAGGTTCTGTGACTTCTGCATGCTTAAGTGTTTGTGGAATCGGTGTGTATCTCAATGACTGGGGGGGGGGTGCTCAATATGTGCGCAATGTCCTCAATAGATAACCATTCTAAGACAGAAGCTTTGGTTCCTTACAGCTTTACTAAATATCAATTTACATACACTTATATAGCCGCAGCATTGACCTTTCTGGGCTGGAAGCCATTCATCACCAGGCTTCGCTCAGATGCGCATTTACTTGGACACTTATCCGTTTTCTATCTAGGGAGAGGATAGTAGCTCACTACTAGATCCCTCTGCTGGTGGATTATTTTCCTTGAGAATAATAGGTCAGGCATGTTTAAATTTAACATGCCTGATCCTTCTTTTTACTCATAACTTTTCCCCATGTAACACTCATCAGGCTGTGTGCTGTTTCAGTACTAGCTGCCCACATGCCTCCTGGTCCAACCACACCCCCCAGCAGTGATTGGCAGGTCACTGTCAATATACAATGTACACAGAGAGCTGTGGTGTGGGCAGGGTTAGTTTTTTTTTTTTTTTGTCTCTGTTACAAGTGATTGTTTACTGGGTGCAGCAGTTTTAATACAAAGTGATAACCTGGGTCTCTTTCCCTATATCGTGCTGCTTTCAGGTGAGGTAGCAAAAACCTGCTGACAGATTCCATTACCTTGATGGTGCTGGACTGTAAAGCCCCCACATACTTTAGATGGCTTTCATTCAGCTGATCAGTCCGCTGCCAAGTATTTTGCCCAATTCGCTGCTGAGCGCTCCTGTACTTCTTTAGGATAGAGGAGTTGATAGACATCTATGGTGGTGTCTTATCTCTTGAGAAACAAAAGAATCAGCAGTTCGAAATCTGGCACAGGATCCCTATGTTCCCTGTCATCGTATGTAGAGGTCCCCCAAACACTGACATTGGACTTGTCCCTCTGTCATCATATGTAGAGGTCCCCATACACCATGTAGATGTCCCTCATACACCGACATTAGACTGTCCCCCGGTCACCATATGTAGAGGTCCCCCATACACTGACATTAGAGTGTCGGCCGAACCTATCAGTATCGAGAACCTTAACGATCTCGTATCAGTATCGAGAACCTTAACGATCTCGTTTTCTTTTCTATAAAATCAGAACTGGAATGTGCTCAGACAAGTATTTCTCCACTATATCGATTTTGATGAATATTGATGAATTTATTACGTTTGTGTGTTCCTTCTAGGGGCGAGGATTCTTGACCAGAAGCCTCAAACGGTGGACATGGGAAAGGATTACTACAAGATCTTGGGCATCCCTTCAGGGGCCAATGAAGATGAGATCAAGAAAGCCTACCGTAAAATGGCCCTTAAATACCACCCAGATAAGAACAAGGATGCCAACGCTGAGGACAAGTTCAAGGAAATCGCAGAAGCCTATGATGTTCTGAGTGACCCCAAAAAGAGGGCAGTGTATGACCAATATGGAGAGGAAGGTAAGGATCCTGAAGTCTTCCCCCTCCCCCCCTCCCTAAGTGGATGGGTCAACGGCTGTTAAGTGTGTACAGTAACGTGACCTTTTTACCCGGAGTAGATGGCAATGAAAAGACCATTGATTGCGTTGGGGGCATTTCAGAGTTCAATGTACTCCTCTAGGTTATAGCAATTGCACAAGTTGTCTGATCAATTAGCATTAAGCGGAACCTGTCATGTCATGTTGTGATATTGAATAGAGCCCAATATGTTTAAATGCTGCCATCTGCATCACTAGTACAGTTTTCTGAAAACATACTTCCACGTATTTATCCTATAAAAAGACTTTATGTGCTGAGGTGACTGCACACATACCTGGCTTCAGTCAGGGGAGGTGACTGCACACACATACCTGGCTTCAGTTATAGGGGAGGTGACTGCACACACACACCTGGCTTCAGTCAGGGGAGGTGACTGCACACACATACCTGGCTTCAGTCATAGGGGGAGTGACTGCACACACATACCTGGCTTCAGTCATAGGGGAGGTGACTGCACACACATACCTGGCTTCAGTCATAGGGGAGGTGACTGCACACACATACCTGGCTTCAGTCATAGGGGAGGTGACTGCACACACATACTTGGCTTCAGTCAGGGGAGGTGACTGCACACACATACCTGGCTTCAGTCAGGGGAGGTGACTGCACACATACCTGGCTTCAGTCATAGGGGGAGGTGACTGCACACATACCTGGCTTCAGTCATAGGGAAGGTGACTGCACACACATACCTGGCTTCAGTCATAGGGGAGGTGACTGCACACACATACCTGGCTTCAGTCATAGGGGAGGTGACTGCACACACATACCTGGCTTGAGTCATAGGGGAGGTGACTGCACACACATACCTGGCTTCAGTCATAGGGGGAGTGACTGCACACACATACCTGGCTTCAGTCATAGGGGAGGTGACTGCACACACACACCTGGCTTCAGTCATAGGGGAGGTGACTGCACACACACACACCTGGCTTCAGTCATAGGGGAGGTGACTGCACACACACACCTGGCTTCAGTCATAGGGGAGGTGACTGCACACACACACCTGGCTTCAGTTATAGGGGAGGTGACTGCACACACACACCTGGCTTCAGTCATAGGGGAGGTGACTGCACACACATACCTGGCTTCAGTCATAGGGGAGGTGACTGCACACACATACCTGGCTTCAGTTATAGGGGAGGCGCTTTTTGCTTACAGTCACTCAAGTTGATTCATTATATGTTTTTAATTTCGTCATGCCCCCTGCATTGTAATTGACTGACATCACTCCAGGACCTGTGATGTCCCAACCATGTGACCGTAATGGGCAGCGCTTAACAAAGCTCCGCACATTATGGTCACATGGACGTGACATCACCACATGTCCTGGCAGTTATGTCAGTCAATTACAATGCAGGGGGTGTGACGAAAATGAAAGGTAACCTGTCACCCCCTTTGGGCATTCTAAACTGTGCGCACTAGCTTTAATATTATGTAATTGGGGATCTTGTAACCACTCTGCGCCCAAACCTGAGAAATGAACTTTTGTGTTCTCCCGCGCTGCATCTTAAAGGGAACCTGTCACCCTCTTTGGGCATTTTAAACTGTGCCCACCAGCTCACACACAATGCAAATGGGGTTCTAGTAACCCCTCTATGTGACCAGACTTCACTAATCTCGCGAGACCCAAGCACTGACGGCGGCACCCGCTCCACTGCATAGGCGCGGGTGCTGCTGTCAGTGCCGCCGTCTTGCGAGATTAGTGAAG
>JARQOC010000003.1:814170202-814187731 GCA_033576535.1 Allobates femoralis
AGTGTTATAGTAGTTATAGTCTTGTACATAGAGAGCAGTATTATAGTAGTTATATTCTTGTACATGGGGGGGGGGGAGGGCAGTATTATAGTAGTTATATTTTTGTAAATAGGAGCAGTATTATAGTAGCTATTCTTATAAATAGATGCCAATATTAACAGGTCATGATTTCCCATTATTGCTGTCTATCCTATTTCCTTTTTTCTGTTTGTCTTGCTCTGTATGTCCATCTTCTGGAGTTGTAGGGGTTAACCAATAATGTGAGGGCTGTGTGTGTGGCTGCATGAAGTCGTGTCCTGAAGTCGTGCCAAGGTGAATAGCTGTACTCCATTAAAGGTGCGAGCCTCAGAGCATCGCTCGCTGTGCTCCCGCGGGATAGTGATGTGGACATTGTCGCTGCCTCGTCCATATTTAGCCCCTCTCCAGTTCCAGGAATATTCAGGCTCAGGTTCTGCTCCAGGCATGTGAATTGCTATGGATAGGCTGTCTCCCATGGGTGCAATTATACCTACGGTAGTGTCCCCTGTGGGGGCTTCCTCTGTATCCGGGGTAGGGAGAAGGTTGTGACATTGAAGAAGAACTTCAGAGCTGGAGGGAGTAATGACCCTAAACAAGGAGGCTGATAGCTGGCTGTCATCTGATACAGGATCTCACCATGCAGTGCCCTGGAGAATGAGAGTTCATCCTGAACTCTATTGTCCATGAATGGAATGCCAGAATGACAGTGAAGACTGACACTTCTGTGTTTGTGGAAGCAGAACCTGTAACTGTGGATTAGGGGAAGACTCGGCAGACCTTATACTTCTCATTAATGCAGAGTTGCTACAATTGCACCCAGTGTAAATTTAGGTAAAATGTGTTTGTTGGTCTTTTCATACAAATCATCATGAAAAATGTATTACCATCTCAAGGTATTGTGCATTGCATATGCCATCATTTCGTGATTCTGGGGGACTTGTAGCCCCTCTCCCCCACTCACTCACCCGATCCTCGCCTTCTACAGGGCAACTGCAGAACAGTTTTACTATGTCAACGGGTTGAACTGTAGATCAACTGTGCAGCCAGAGCGCTGCTGGGGGGGGGATTTAGCTTCATTATCAGGATCAGTGACGATACTGAGAACTTTTATAGGATGAGAGTAAATACACCTTTGAAGTGAAGCCACATATAAAGTCCAATTTTGTCATTCCTGTTGGTACATAAGAAAACAGCCAAGAAAAAGCCATTGACAGATCTTACTTAAGAGTGAAATGGGGTGTAATATTGTGAGCAAGGGGTATTTGCATTTCTGTATCAAAGTGATGAAATACTACTAGGATGATGATTGAGGCTTGGGGTCAGTTTCCTACAGGAGAGACTTTCATGGTGCCGCATCTCCTAAAGGTATCGCATCGCTTCTTATATGGGATTAAACCTTTAACATTCACTGACTGCATAAGCTACATAGACCATGTTATTGAGGGTGGAGAAGGATTTGCAGAGTTGAGATCATAGGTGACAGAGTTGTAATTAAAAATAATGACATATAATGATGCTTTTCATTTACGATTCTACTTTATAAGACACGCATGTCGGAAGGAATCACTGCGTCCCCATCCTCATGATATAGAGGGAGGTTACCATGCAGCTTGGGTGACTCACAAAAATTTTAGCTGAGTCTACATGACGTCTTTGGCTTCACAAGTTACCGGCCAAAGATCGCTGTATGACGCTGCTAAATGGCAATGGCAAGGCGGTGCAAGTGGTCCCACAAGGCGGTGCGAGTGGCCCACGAGGCGGTGCGAGTGGGCCCACGAGGCGGTGCGAGTGAGCCTTCCATGTAGTGCGAGTGGGCCCACGAGGGGGTGCGAGTGGTCCCACGAGGCGATGCGAAAGTAAAAATCCAGCTAAAATCTGACTTTTTGCCTCGTGGTCACAGCACCTTGTGGGTTGCCATGTGACTTCTTTCTCCTAGCTGTAGTAGCAGTATACAGCAATCTTTGGCAGCCACAGTTGCTGTGTTGCCCAAGCCTTAATAAAGGGCCAGTTTCCCATGCTGTAGTCACAGGCTTTATACACTACATTGTGTTGGATACCTTCTACGCTTCATTAATAGTCCACCTGTATTGTATTCTATCAGTATGGCACCGCCTTCCTTCCTTCTCAACCTCATCACTATTGTTTGATGATACTAACTTCATATTCACCCCCTGAAATACTCTGTGCTGCATTATTATAAGTAATAATGAGTTCTCTCTCTCTGTCCCAAGCCTCTAATTGAACAAATATTTGTTTTTTTTTTTTTTTAGGCTCTGTGTGGTTGTACCATCACCATTCCCACCATAGACGGCCGGGTCATCCCGCTACCCTGCAGCGACGTCATCAAACCAGGAACTGTGAAACGGCTACGAGGTGAAGGATTGCCTTTCCCCAAAGTTCCCACCCAACGCGCGGTGACCTAATAGTAGAGTTTCAAGTACGATTTCCAGACAGAATACCACAACCAACTCGTGAACTCCTCAAACAGCACCTGCCATGTTCCTAGTATTGTATGTGCACAGGGGCCCGGGGCCCCATGCAATAAATTACTGATTTGTGCCAAGAGCTTTGCAATGGAAACCTACAGTGTCTAAATCCTGGGATCAGTCTATAACTCACATTCTATGCAGAAGACGACAACTTCCTAGAGCTCAAAACATAAAAACAATAGACTGTTCTCTTTCTCAAGGTTTGAGCCCACCATCTTTGTGTGCCAAAAGGAGGGCACCGAGGGCAGGCCCTGGCATCCGTTTGTACTGTTATGGGGGCACTATACTAGTTCTTTGTATTTTAAAGTGTAGGCGTTTTGGACTTCCAGCTGTAACTTGATTCCCTTTATAATCAGATTTATCAGTATTTTTAGCCTCAGACACTGAACTATATGGGACTTTTAGCATACATTTTTTTTAAAAGTTAAAAAAATAATTGTAAATATAATTTAACGTGACTGATGAATTTTGACATTTCTACACACTGGGCAGAAATAAAAAGTAAAGATTTGTGAATTTTAGACAGACTGATCCATGTGTTGTATGTACAGGTGAACTGACATGTCTGAAACTGTTCACCCGAGGGAGTATGGACCTGAATCCCCTTCATCAGGTATTGCAGTAGCTTATTACCTGGAGGGCAACGTAGGAGGACCTGGATCGTTGTTACTCCCAAGAGGTGCTCGTAGGGAGGGCTCAATAGTGAAGTCACTTTCCAAATGGACTTGTAGGAAGAGCTCGATAGGGATCTCATCCTCAAATCGGGCTTGTAGTTAGAGATTGTGAGGTTACTCCCAAGAGGAATGTGTAGGAGGAGCTCGCAAGTGAGGTTACTCCCAAGAGGAATGTAGAGAGCTCGCAATGGTTATCAAGAGGAATGTGTAGGAGGAGCTCGCCAGTGAGGTTACTCCCAAGAGGAATGTGTAGGAGGAGCTCGCCAGTGAGGTTACTCCCAAGAGGAATGTGTAGGAGGAGCTTGCCAATGAGGTTACTCCCAAGAGGAATGTGTAGGAGGAGTTCGCCAGTGAGGTTACTCCCAAGACGAATGTGTAGGAGGAGCTCGCCAGTGAGGTTACTCCCAAGAGGAATGTGTAGGAGGAGCTCACCAGTGAGGTTACTCCCAAAAGGAATTAGTAGGAAGAACTTTATAGGGATCTCATCCTTAATAGGAACATGTAGGTAGAGATTGAGGTCACTCCAAGAGAAATGTGTAGGGCGAGGTCACTCCCAAGCGGAATGTGTAGGAGGAGCTAGCCAGTTAGGTCACTCCCAAGAGTAACGTGTAGGAGGAGCTAGCCAGTGAGGTGAATCCCAAGTGGAATGTGTAGGGCGAGGTCACTCTGAAGAGGAATATATAGGAGGAGCTAGATAGTGAAGTCTCTCCCAGGAGGAATGTATAAGAGGAGCTCAATCGTGAGCTCACTCCCAAGACTGACTTGGAGGTGAAGGAGGATATTGATGTTGCTATGGACAAGATCTATCTTCCTATAAAGGCTGTGCAGGAAAAGCTGTATAGTGACTTCTGTCCTAAGAAGGACTTGTAGATGTAGGTCAAAAAGTATTTGAAATAGAAAGAAAAGCTTGGCTTTGTCAGAAACTTGCAACACCCTGTTTAGGGGACTTGCCAACGGCTTCACAGGATTTGGTGATGATCTGCTACACAATCCAGACAGAGTGGGATCCAATAAAATTAAATATAGCAGCACTTTATCATCTAATATACTTTATTGCAAAAACACCATATAAAATGCATTGCTGTAGGGAATAAGCAGAGCATAAAGATGATGGCTATTTTGTGCTTTATCTAGTGCTTCTATGGGTCTATTTTTGCAATAACGTATTTTGGATAGTGAATTTTATTGGATTGCAGATCAAAAATGATGTGACTCCTGTGAGGGACTTGTAGGAAGGGCTGAATAGTAGGAGGCGCTCGATAGTGATGTCACTCCTCTAAAGAGAAATGTGTACATAATACCTGAGCAGTCTCCAATAAACCTGAACTACAGGTTGCAGTTTTACGGGAATTGCCTCTCTTGGTGGAGACAGTGGATGTAGAGCCAAACACCCACCATCACTAACTTGACACCCTCACCACCATGAACCCTTACAAGTGTAACTGCTTATTTGGAGTGGAAAGTAGGAGGATCTGGATAGTAAACTCATTCCCAAGAAGGACTTGTAGTGCGAGAGCAATAATTAAGTAATTCCCAAGACCGACGACTTGTAGGAAAAGGTGGTCAGTGAGATCAGTCCCAAGAAGGATTCCTTGGAGGATCTTGATGTTGGTCACTTCCTAGATATACTCGCAGGTAGAGACCCATAGTGATGTCACTCCCATGAGAGGCTTGTAGTAATAGCTCATTTGTGAGATCCCTCCCTGGTTTCTGTGAAATTAAACCTATACATATCATTTACATACATAAAAAATTAGGCAAGCACCTCACCACCATAATTGGAATTAAGAAAGGAAAACAAATGGACATACTGTGTAGTAGATCCACATCAGCTGTCTGGCATAGATAAAGTATCCGGAGGTGCCCGCTGAGTGTGCCAGTGCAGGAGTGCACCAATAAATCCAAGGAAAAGAATGGCGCTCATCCGCTAATAAATTCTTCTTTTTTTAAACAAACCATAAAAGCTTATGAGAAGTGCATGAGAGAGCTAGGAGAGGGAGCAGCTACGAGCCTGCTGGGACTACGGTTTGACCTGTAGAAGCACTCGCGTGAGAAATTAAAGTAGTCCCTTATCCACTATAACTATAATACTGCTCCAATGTAAAAGAATCTAACTACTATAATACTGCCCTGTGTACAAGAATATAACTACTATAATACTGCTCCTATGTACAAGAATATAACTACTATAATACTGCCTCCTATGTACAAGAATATAACTACTATAATACTGCTCCTATGTAGAAGAATATAACTACTATAATACTGCCCCCTATATACAAGAATATAACTACTATAATACTGCCCCCTATGTACAAGAATATAACTACTATAATACTGCTCCTATGTACAAGAATATAACTACTATAATACTGCTCCTATGATACAAGAATATAACTACTATAATACTGCTCCTATGTACAAGAATATAACTACTATAATACTGCCCCTATGTACAAGAATATAACTACTATAATACTGCCCCTATGTACAAGAATATAACTACTATAATACTGCTCCTATGTACAAGAATATAACTACTATAATACTGCCCCTGTGTACAAGAATATAACTACTATAATACTGCCCCTATGTACAAGAATATAACTACTATAATACTGCCCCTATGTACAAGAATATAACTACTATAATACTGCCCCTATGTACAAGAATATAACTACTATAATACTGCCCCTATGTACAAGAATATAACTACTATAATACTGCCCCTATATACAAGAATATAACTACTATAATACTGCCCCTATGTACAAGAATATAACTACTATAATACTGCCCCTATAAACAAGAATATAACTACTATAATACTGCCCCAATGTACAAGAATATAACTACTATAATACTGCTACTATGTACAAGAATATAACTACTGTAATACTGCCCCCTATATACAAGAATATAACTACTATAATACTGACCCCATGTACAAAAATATAACTACTATAATACTGCTACTATGTACAAGAATATAACTACTATAATACTCCCCCTATGTACAAGAATATAACTACTATAATACTGCCCCCTATATACAAGAATATAACTACTATAATACTGACCCCATGTACAAGAATATAACTGCTATAATACTGCCCCTATGTACAAGAATATAACTACTAGAATACTCCCCCTATGTACAAGAATATAACTACTATAATACTGCCCCCTATATACAAGAATATAACTACTATAATACTGCCCCCTATATACAAGAATATAACTACTATAATACTGACCCCATGTACAAGAATATAACTACTATAATACTGCCCCTATGTACAAGAATATAACTACTATAATACTGCTCATATTACAAGAATATAACTACTATAATTCTGCTCATATATACAAGAATATAACTACTATAATACTGACCCCATGTACAAGAATATATCTACTATAATACTGCCCCTATATACAAGAATATAACTACTATAATACTGCCCCTATGTACAAGAATATAACTACTATAATACTGCCCCTATGTACAAGAATATAACTACTATAATACTGCTGCTATATACAAGAATATAACTACTATAATACTGCTGCTATGTACAAGAATATAACTACTATAATACTGCTCCTATGTACAAGAATATAACTACTATAATACTGCTCCTATGTACAAGAATATAACTACTATAATACTGCCCCTGTGTACAAGGATATAACTACTATAATACTGCCCCTATGTACAAGAATATAACTACTATAATACTGCTCCTATGTACAATAATATAACTACTATAATACTGGAAAAGCGAATGTCCAGCGTGGGAGATGTCCATAAAATATAACATTTATTCCATTTTTGTTAAAAGCACATAAGTCCAAAATCCATCATACGCGTTTCAGCGGTCGCGCCGCCTTAATCATTGTTCACAATGATTAAGGCGGCGCGACCGCTGAAACGCGTATGATTTTAATGCACTATAAGCCTGTGATTGTCACTGGTAAAAAACACCCGTTTTTTGTGTCTCTGGATGTAACGATGGATTTTGGACTTATGTGCTTTTAACAAAAATGGAATAAATGTTATATTTTATGGACATCTCCCACGCTGGACATTCGCTTTTCCTTTATACCACCTGCGGCACTGCAGGATCCGTGCGCTGGGACTGAAGAGAAGGTGAGCTGATCTTTTTTGCTTTTTACTATAATACTGCCCCTATGTCCAAGAACGTGAGTCTGAACTTGGCGACTCTTCCTGTGAGTGGCAGCAGGACGCGTGGCACCTATTATGGTCCTGTTACCGTCCCGCAGCAGAGACAGTTTCTTTATCATCGCTGACACCTTGGCTGCTCCATAGATAGTGAGGTATGAGTCACATGCAATGAATAGCACCAACTGTTTGTGCTGACTTTTTCCATTTTGCACTTGAGAACATGACAGCTCTTCAGTTAATATGATTAAAAGCAACGAGGCCTCTGCCAACACGGCCTGGCGCTACCCTCAGTGCCAGGCAACAGTGCAGTGTTCCCCAGCAAAAGAGCGAATCCACCCTGCAGCCAGAAGCAAAAAAAAGCCTCTCATTGTAGCGTTGGCCATTCGGGTCTGTTCACACGCATTTTGACGTGGACTTTTTTTAAGCCGGGAAAACAAAGTTGTAAAACTGGCTTCTAAAAGCATGTGTTTTTTTTCTGTGTGGTTTTGTAAGGACTCACATTTTTTTTTGGCTCTTGTAGTTTGCTTTACTATGTGGTTTTCGAGGAGTTTTTAATTTTGGGTCAGGAATGTCCTGACCATTCTTCAGGTAACCTCTGATTGAAGGCACTCACTAATTTCTTCAATATGTTAGAAAAAAAAGCTGGTTGGAAAAAGACCAAATTGACGCACCAGGACCTATGTCTCCTGAAGTGCCTTCCTACCAAAATACTCAACTGCTTCCCCACATCATACGCACATAACCTTAAGGGCCACTTTACACACACCAACTTACCTGTCCAACTTCTGACCAACTTGCAGGTTGCAGTGAAATCATGGACACATGGCTCAATTTTGTGACTGTGTACAATGGAGCAATGTGTCCATGATTTCACTGCAACCAGAGATCTGTTCAGAAGTTGGACAGATAAGTTGGTGTGTGTAAAGTGGCCTTAAGAGATCAATAACTGTAAATAATCAAGTACCATTCATGCACCTCTCTAAATTTATTAAAGAGAATCTGTCAGCAGGTTTTTGCTACCACATCTGACAGCAACATAATGTAGGCAAAGAAACCCTGAATCCAACGATGTATCACATAGATTACTGGCTGCAGCCGTTCTCAAACAATCAAAGCATTTAGTTTCAGGAACACAACAGAGCTGTGAGAGCTGGCCCCGCCCACACCAGGCTCTATATAAAGACTGTGCTTTCACTGAGAGGTGGCAATTACAACAGTGAGGTGTGTTGGACTGCTGTGCGTGTGACAATGTAGTCCTATAACGATAATCACAGTGTAATAAAGTCTTTAGTTTTAGTACACAATGGCACACACTGATAAGAGAAGCAGAGTTGCTTTTTGTTTAAGTTTTACAGCATGCTGTCCTCCGCTTACATAGCAAAAGCCTGCTGACAGATTCCCTTTAAAGGGAAGTAGACAGAAGGATTTACCTCCATGCAATGTTAGGATTGCTGTATCTGCCTCATAGTAACATGTGCTATGTCCTTATAACAAATATGTCCTTCATTCAGCTTCCCTTAAGGGCCCATGTAGACAAGTTTATAAATCGGACATGTGCTGATCAAAAATCAGGCAGTGCACGGACCAATGTTATTCAATAGAGCTATGTTGATGGATGAGTGATCTTTGTCTTGGTCTGACTGTCCATGAAAAAAAAAATTGCAGAATGCTCTACTTTTTTGTGTATTTTGGATGAGATTCGCCCATTCAGACCTATGGGTGCATTAAAGAGAAAAAAACATCCCATAAAGAACATCCATGTGGCTAGATTTCTATTATTACCATAGAAAACTATTTAAATATGTCATTTTTCAATGTAGAATATGATAACAGATCGCGCAAGGACGTAAAAAACAGACACAGCTGAAAATTGCCTGAGTTTTCTGAATGAAGCTGACGAATCGTCATAGGCTCAACTACAGTCGGCTTTAAGCCAAGTAGGACGTACTTGCTTGTAAAATGAAAAACCTAACAGCACTTCCTAACAAGCAAGTGTGAACAGGTGCAAACTGAACATGAAATATACTTTAACAACTACATATCTGCACTCTGAAACGCAAAAGGTACCTTCACATGCCGCAATATCGGCTGGCAATCCTAAAGGCAATATGTTGCCCCGGAGCAATCGCCGTGAAATTGCCTCACGGTTGCGGCGTGTGATTGGGGAATTTCGGGGGCGATAAATCGCCTCTCGGCTGTCGCTTGATTCCTGAGCACTGCTCTGAAATAAGCCGCAATCATGAAGGCGATATTTCCGTGTTGTGGCGTGTAATAGGGTGATAGTGATGGAATTAGCGTCGCCTATGATTTCCTGTAGGCGTGCCACAGCGTGCTGTAGTCGCGCCCCGTGTGAACTGATTGATGTGGGCTACTGTGTTCCCATTGGATGTCAATTGACACCGTGCCATATTTGAGAGCTGTCCGTTCAGCACCACACAATGGCAATGTCGTCATGTATTAGCCAGCCTTCCAGAGCAGGCTGACCAATCGCAACGCTGTTGCGTTGCCCAATGAGCGCGTATGGGGCGCGGTGTAAACCACTGTGGCACGCCTATCTCTTTGCTGCACTGAACATATACGCCCACATTGCCTTTGAGATTGGGCGTGTGAACCGGGGATGGGATTAGGCAGGATTGTTCCGCTGTACATGAGGTGATTTACGGAGTGACACATCGCCTTACTTTCAGGGCGCAATTTCAGCGTGTGAGGCCCCATCGGCGATCTGAGGCGACCATGAAGATCGCCTCATATCGCCAGGCATTATTGCGGCGTGTGACAGATACCTTAAGATATGCAAACATTGAATATAGGAATTTAGACATGCATTACTGCTAAGGAAATGCATGAGACACTTAGGCTGGAAATACACTGAGTGACGTGAGTTACTTGCAGGAGTCTCGGATCATTCACCCAGCACGACCCTGCCTCTTTGGACAGGAGACTGTCAGTGGTATGTTTTTCTATGTAGCTCCACTGCTCTTGTCCAGAGAGGGGAGGCCATCTCGGGTGAACGATCCGAGACTCGTGCGAGTAACTCACATGTCACTCGGACAGTGTGTTTCCAGCTGTCAGATGCACCTGTCTCCGTTTTGGAAGATGTAAACCCTGCCCATCATCTTTAACATGATGTAATGGTGCTTTCACATCTGCGGTTTTGCAAATCCAGCGAAATTCTGATATTTTTGCAAAAAGGGCATTCTGCTATGTTCTGCCTAGCGCATTCTCTATAGGACTTGCAGACACGTGTGGCACTTGCATTTTTGCTGCAATCCAGCACTTGTGGCGAGTTTAAAACTGCAGCTAGAGGGTTTTGTCTGTCGCCGCACGTGCCGGATTTGCCGGATCACGGCAAAATCGCAAGTGCCGCACATAGTCCACAAGTCCCATAGGGAATGCGTTAGGCAAAACGCAGTCTGCTGCAAACCTGCAAGTGTCCTGGCTTCTCGCAGATCAGGCAAAATCGGGTTCCAAAGTTCAAGTTTGCCTGATCTGCAGCAAGTCCTACAAACCACTGATGTGAAAGTAGGCTAATTTGGGTTCCTGTAACCCCTGGAAATCCCCAAACGCCCCCCTGCATATCTCAGAAAACGAGTTTTATTCTGTCCTGCGCCATATGCTAATTTCGTGGTTCGGTCATATGGGGGTCTGCAGATAGCGTTCAGCGCCACCCCGCTCCATGCCAACACCGCCCCTCCTGACTGTATGGAAGTGGATGATGCAAGGCAAGCAAAAATACCAGTCATGTTACCCAGAGCAACCAATCACAGTGCAGCTTTCATTTTCAGGAGCAGATTAAGAAATGAAAGCTCTGCTCTGATTGATTGTTATGGGCAACAAGGCCTGTATATGTGATTAAATTATATACAGATTATTATTATTATTATTAGATTATAATAAAATGGCCGCCAGCGACATCCTACAGCCCCCAATACCCATCATGAGACATTTTCTCATCTCCAGGAAACCTTATAATGTGGAAATCTAGTCAGAGTCAACATAAACCATACTGGTTAGGGTTAAACACGCCAGCTCATGTCTGCGGGTAAATCATCCGCTGAGGCGTCAAGGACGCCAGATATAACTGGGACACCGTTCCCTGCACACATTTAACTCTGCTATTTCGGGAGCAATTTCCAGGAAAGGACCAAATGAGCAATATATACATCACACAAAAATAAGTGTGACCCCCCCCCTCCTGAGCTCCAGGTGTACGATGACATCAATAATGACCCACCGCCCCTCCCCCACACAAATCAAAGCCTCTCACAGGGGGTTTCTGTCAGAGGGGGTTACATACTGTAATGTCCACACGATATGAGGCATTCACAAGGGTAAACTTTAACTGTACTTTATTCTTGTCTTCTATCTTTCTCCATCATATATCAGAACAGTCTTTTCCTGCAGCATGCTCTAAAGTGAAACCAAACTTAACTCCCCACCTCCTTCTCCTTACCCATCATACAACAGCCTAGTTTTCTTAAAGAGGCAGATCTAATTATTGTACATTACATCATCCCCTTTTTTTTTTTTTTTTTTTTTTTTTACAACTTAGAAGAAATACACTGACAATATAACCATGTGAAAATGTCCAATAAATATATATGTCGGTTTTGGCCTATTTAGTCTATTCAAATCAGGCACCAAAGAGAAACAAACAAAAAAAACACAAAAGACAACAAAAAAAGAAAACAACCAAAAAGAACCCTGCATGTTTTCTGTTCTTTCCTCTTTTATACTTCTTCAATAAGCCGCGATGGAGCCCTCCTTTCTCGTGTTGGATAGCGTCTGGGCTCCGTGAGTGTGTCCATTATTGAAGAATTGTTCACTTCCGGGTGGTCCTCTCCACCATCGAGTACCAAGTCTTCCACCAGAGGAAGATCATTACCATCATTTTGCGGTATGATTTTAAAATGTGAAGAATTTCGAGTTATGAAGTGTCCATTTCGCTCAGCCGTGACCATGCTGCCTTTCTTATCAGTAACATTGTATTGTGCAGGATTATAAGTAGCTGAGGTCTTGTTGGTTGGTTTTTGACGCACGACGACAACATCCCCTTTTTTGATGGCACTTGGCTGTGCCCTTCGCCTTTTGTCTGCATAACGTTTCATAGCTTGTTTGTTAGCAGAGTCTGCTGATCGCACAGAGGAGTCACTTGGTAAGGGATGACTAGTCACATCAGGGATACGTATCCGTGGAGTTCTGTTGAACATTAGATGAGCTGGAGCAGCATTAGTAGTAGAATGTGGTGTATTGCGATAATTGCGCATGAATTTGTATAATGACTGTTTCAGCGGGGTGTGCTCCAGACTCGCTGCCTTGACTCTTTTCCCCATAGTGCGCATGAATCGTTCTACTATACCATTGGCTTGTGGCCAGCAAGGTGTGATTTTCCTGTGACTGAACCCCAAATATTCAGAAAATTGTGTAAACACATGTCCATTGAACGGAGGTCCATTGTCTGTTTTAACCACTCTTGGAATGCCATATGCAGAGAATATGTCATCCAGTTCTGGTATGACACTAGTGGCAGAGGTTGAAGATATGAAAGAAATGACAGGGTATCTAGAATATTCATCAATTGTTACTAGAATGTACTGGCCATTGGGTAATGGTCCATATATGTCGACTGCCACTTCCTCCCAGACAGCAGTGGGTAGCGGAGACATTTGCAGTGGTTCTAAGTTTGATGATGGAGTAATGAATTGACAGGTGGAGCAATGTCTAATCTTCTCTTCCACCAATTGATCCATGTTTGGGAACCACACTTTTTCTCTAAGTAATTTTTTAGTACCAACAATTCCTAGATGACCTTCATGTGCAATCTGTATGACTAAGTTGCGCAAAGTCTTAGGTACAACCAGTTTGGTACCTCGAAGAATGAGGTGTTCTTCAGTGACTGATAATTCATCCCGTACACTTGAGAATAGTTTTAATTCTTTCAGATCAATCTCAGAGTCGGGAAATTTTTCTTTTTGAATTTCATGCCACCTTCGATTTTGTATGATTTCTATTAAAGCACATAGCGTCTTGTCACTTGTTGTTGCATTCACAAAGTGATCAATAGAGAGTGCTTTAGGCACTGCATGAGCTGTAATGAAGCGTATGTATTCTTCAATAGAGGATTGCTCAGGTGAGGCATCATTCATAGGATGTCTTGAAAGATAGTCAGCCGGATTGCTGTATTTTCCAGGTTTGTGAACAATTTTGTAGTTATAGTCCTGTAGACGTAGGCCCCATCTTTCAATGCGTGCAGGCATTTTAGCTCTGGGATTTCCAAAGATTGTAAGGAGTGCTTGATGGTCAGTGACAATGGTGAAGGGAGCTCCATAGAGAAATAAGTGAAAGTGTTCACATCCCCAGACAACTGCCAAGCTTTCTTTTTCAGGTTGTGAATATTTCTTTTCAGTGCTTGTTAAACTTTTACTTGCATAAGAAATGATGTGAGGATCTTGATTATTATCCTTATATTGTGCTAAGATAGCACCCAGCCCCACGGGACTGGCGTCCACAATTAATTCGGTTTGAAGTGCCGGATCAAAATAAGCCATGGTAGTGGTTGAGCAAAGTTCATTTTTAATTGCTTCAAAAGAGGTCTGACAGTCTTGGGACCATTGAAAAACACAATTTTGCTTTGTAAGTTCTCTTAATGGACTGCTGATAGTTGAAAAATTTGGAATATATCTAGCACAGTAGCTTGCCATTCCAAGAAAAGAGCGTACTTCACTGGCAGTTTGTGGAATTGAGGCTGTCTTGATGGATTCTACTTTCTTAGGGTCAGGTTGTACTCCTTTTGCCGAGAAGATGTGACCATAGAACTCTAATGAACGTCTATCAAATTCACATTTTTCTTTGTTTAAAGTGAGTCCAGCAGAGAGCAGGCATTCAAAGATGTTGTATAGAGCACGATTATGTTCAGCTTGAGTTTTACCAAACACCAGTATGTCATCACTGTAATTAAAGGCATTTGGAACGTGTTGAATGACGCTCCTTATCGAATCCTGAAAAATTTCTGCTGCTGAGCAGACTCCAAAAGTCAATCTTTTATATCTTCTGAGGCCCACATGTGTGGAAAATGTTGTTAAGTATCTGGATTCTGGACTCAGTTCTAATTGGTGATAGCCTTTATTGAGGTCGAGCTTTGAAAAGACAGTCGCTCCATTTAATAAATGAATGATGTCATCAATCGTGGGTGAGATATGTCTTTCTCTCTGGATAGCAGTGTTGGGTAGGCGCATGTCAACACACAGTCTCACCTGCTCTGGAGTCTTTGGTTTTGGAACTACCACAAGTGGAGAGACCCACGGAGTGGGACCAGTAACAGTTTCAATGACGTCCTCATCCATGAGGAATTGAAGTTCTTTTTCCACCTTCTTTCTCAGGTGAAAAGGAATGCGTCTATGTGGTTGGGCTACCGGACGAACGCTGTCGTCCACATGAAGATGTATTTGAGAGTCCTTTAATTTCCCCAAACCACTAAATAAGGAGGGAAAACTGTTTACCATGGCCTGTACATCCATGTCTGCTGGGTCAGTTATGGTATGAATAATCTGGATGAGACCTAGCTTCAATGCAGTGTGATAGCTGAGAAGACAGCCTCCCGATCCTTGTAATGTGTGAAAAGTGGTTTTATGCCTGTTTTCTTTATAGCTGATTTCCGTGTCAAATTGTCCTCTTGTGGCTAGAGGTGTTGTAGATCCATATGGGAAGATTTTTGTGTTCACTTGCTGTAAAACTGGCTTATTTTTCAATTGTTCATATGCAGTGCTGTCTATAATATCCACTGAAGCACCCGTATCTATTGTAAAGGTGATATTGGTGTTGCAGAGTGGGAGTGTGATGCAGGGAGACTGTACGGAGCCAGTGGCAGAAGTGGTGAACACATAGTTTTCCGTCCCGGACATTTCTTCTGTGTCCTGATTTATCATTTTTATATTTGCGGGCTTTGTCAGAGGCAGAGAAGACTTGTATTGTGCTGACCTGCAGACAGCTGCAAAATGATTCCCTTTTCCACATTTACTGCATGTCTGTCCTATAGCTGGACATTTGTTCAGGTGGTGAGGGAAATCCTGTCCACATCTATAGCATTTCCTCTGTTTTGGGGTTTGCTTGTCTTGGGCATTCTTATACTTGAGATTATGCACATGTAAATGATCCCCACTCTCCATTGCAGTAGCCTGATGATCTGCTGTTTCTATAGCGCGGGCCATTTTGAGTAAATCATGTAGAGAGAGATCCTGCTGCAGAGCCTTGCGCCTTATGTTATTGGATGAGCAGGTGACAATTACTTGGGTAAGAATTTCATCATCTACATCTGTGAATGCACATCCATGTGCCAGCTCTCTCAGCCGGGTGACATAGGTGTCTATGGATTCTTCTGGGAGCTGCTTAGCAATTCTGAATTTGTATCTTTCATATCTGATATTTTGTTTGGGATTGAAGTAGTCAGTGAGAGCTTTGGTGCAATTCCTGTATGTGTCTGTCTCGGCTGCAGGTAATGTGCTGTATACATCATAGACTCCTGAGCCTGCACAATGTAAGAGTACAGCCTTCCTTCGTTTCTCCTCTTTTATGTCCACGGCTTCTAGAAAGTTCTCAAATCTGTTTAGCCATTTTCTCCAGTTATGGGAGAGATTAGTAGCATCAGTCATATCAAACTGTGGGAAACTGTGTAAGTATTCAGCCATGATAGAGTCTCTCAGTGATGCTGGTGTGTGAAGCAGTAAACAGGGATCAGTACTCACTGCAGCCGGTGGTTATATCATCCCATCCTCGTCGCCAGTTGTAATGTCCACACGATATGAGGCATTCACAAGGGTAAACTTTAAGTGTACTTTATTCTTGTCTTCTATCTTTCTCCATCATATATCAGAACAGTCTTTCCTGCAGCATGCTCTAAAGTGAAACCAAACTTAACTCCCCACCTCCTTCTCCTTACCCATCATACAACAGCCTAGTTTTCTTAAAGAGGCAGATCTAATTATTGTACATTACACATACTGTATGTATCCCTTAAAATGGGATTCACACATGCCCCCCTCCCCCAATGTATTCGTTTACCTCAGAGCCCTCTCTGGGCCACAGGATGAACAATTTCGACTATTTCAACTTCTTTCTGTCAATGTCCTTACTCGAGGGATACAGATCATGTCGTATGTCAAGGGAACGTCTGAATAAAGTTTTCAGGGATAAATTACGTGGCCACCCACATAAGGAAGAACACATCTGTTGTGTGATCGTGGTCTTACATGGGACTGCAGGTGATACCTGCTCCATACAATGTGGCTCTATTCACAAATAATAATATCGCCCACTGTCCAGACCTGTGAGGTTTGTTGTTTTTGGGGGGGAAGGGTTACGAGTACAAATTTAACAGGTAAAACACAGTCATTTTACTTAAATCCCAAAACCACAATTATGAAATCTTTACCACAAGCCACAACACTTCACAGTAAGGGCCACTTTACACACACCACCTGTGTCCAACTTCTGAACAGATCTCTGGTTGCAGTGAAATCATGGACACATTGTTACATTTGTACACAGCCACAAAATGGAACAATGTGTCCATGATTTCACTGCAACCAGAGATCTGTTCAGAGGTTGGTCACAGAAGTTGGTGTGTGTAAAGCGGCCCTAACACCGCATGTGGATTTGGATGCAGTTGTAGGCTGTGTTCACACTGTGCATTTTAGATCAGTTTTTTCTGTGGCGTTTTTGTCTCTATTTTAGCTTTAAATCTGG
The DNA here is from genome assembly GCA_033576535.1 of Allobates femoralis. Lineage (NCBI taxonomy): Eukaryota > Metazoa > Chordata > Amphibia > Anura > Aromobatidae > Allobates > Allobates femoralis. The sequence goes on from JARQOC010000003.1 coordinate 814,187,314, forward strand.
ATCAGCTTTTCAAAAAAAAATATGCATCAGAAAATGGATCATACGTTTTTGATCCACTTTTAATGGTGCATTGTTTTTCACCATATACTATGGATTCAATGGGAAAAGCAGATCAGAAAAATGCCACAGAAACTAACATGTTTCTTTTTTTGAGTATCATTTTTCAAGGGAAAAATGCAGCAGATCTAAAATTGTCTGTCAGAACAGCAAAACATGAAAAGCCATTGACCTTGCTGGGATTCTATTTAAGTGATGCATTCACTGCAAAAACGGATCAAAGACACACAATGTGAACATAGCGTTAACCACGTGGTCAAAAAAGTTCAATTTAAATGAACTTTGTGATCAGATATCATGCTGCATAAGGCTACGTACCCACGGTGCTAAAATACAGTGGATTCTACAGTCATGGCCAAAA
>JARQOC010000003.1:814187831-814225185 GCA_033576535.1 Allobates femoralis
GGGGCGCCACCCCCAACAAAAGAAAAAAAAACGTTTGGGCCCATCAAGGGGAAAAAAAGACCCGGGGCAAAACTCCCCCAAAGTGCCACACCTGGACTTAAAGAGTACTGGGCCCAAAAGCCCCAAATCAAAGCCACGCTGAAAAAACCCCAAGAGTTGGGCCACATAGGATGATGCAGGGCCAGGATAAAGGGAACACCGGGACAGGAACTGTTTCCACCCTCCTAAATAGCGTGCACACAGCACCCTGCCCTCCCAAAGTGTGGGGGATCACCCGGGGAGAGACCCTTGGTCCTCGGGATCCCGGCCGCAAAAGCCAGGCCGCCAGATAGAGCCACTAAAGGGCCCGGGTGAAAGAGGCCCCGGGGACAGAAGGGTCAACAGTGGGGCAATCTAATCTTTCCCCCCCCGGGCCCAGGTCTGGGATGGCGTCGTCCCACGCCCTTTGGGCCCCACAGGGGACCCCGGGATAGTAAACACCCCCCCCCAAATTCTTTTGCAACGTTTTGGGAATGGGGGTTTGGAGGAAATGCATACACCAAAGGGAAGGGCCCCGGGGAGGGGGAAAAGGGCCCGGGGGAGAAAAAGGGCTGCACCTTCGATTCAAGCCCGAAGCAACAGGTCGATCAAAGGGAACACCCCCCCTGCCAAAAGAGCAAATAATCCGGTGGAGGCACCATTCTCCTAGGTGGACCTCCATGCGGCTCAAGAAATCTGCCTGTACATTGGCCATTCCCTTCAGATGAACTGCCGAGGAGGAGAGAAGATGGCGTACTGCTCACGAAAAATCAGTCTTGCCAGCCCCTGCAAGAGTAAGCCTCGAGTACCGCCTTGGTGTCGCAAGAAGGCAACCGTAGTCACGTTGTCCGACAGGATCTTGACATGATGACCCCGGAGAACGTGAGCTGTGCATGAAGCGCGTCTTCCACTGCCAGAAGTTCCCGGAAGTATGAAGACTGGCGACTGACCGAGCGACTCCAAATCCACTGGAACGGTGTGCAATCCACCATCGCGCCCCAACCGGAACTGCTGGCAGCAGTGGGAACGGAGGTCACAGGAGCCTGCAGCCAGGCCACCCTCGTCCGAAGGTGTCCGGGATTCATCTAGGAAAGCGAGGTGATCATCCGCCCCGGGATCCGGACACATGAGTTTAAGGAATCCTGACGTCTGACCCAGGAACTCAGTATGTGTTCCCAAAGCAGACTGGAAGGAGCCTGAGCCCATGCTACCGACTGAATGCAGGCCGACATGGCCTCTAACAGGGATATTGCTTCCCGCAAGGAGGGCGACCTCCTTGCCCGGAAGCAGGTCAGATGCACGCAGCGCAGAAGCTGATGTGTCGCAGGAAGGAACGAGGCCTGTTCCGATTCCCAAAGATTGGGCACCCACCCCAGGACTGAAAAATCTCCAACATTTTGGAGACCAGGGTGCGCAGAACCACTGCCGAAGGAGCAACCACCAACACGTCGTCTAAATAGGGAAGCACACATATCCCCTGGGTCTGGATGAATGCGATCACTTCCCCCATGAGTTTGGTAAACTCTGGGGGCCTACGAAAACCCAAAGGGCAGCACATTAAACCAATAATGGACCGTCCCGCCTGCCCCGGAGATCGCGAATCGCAGAAAACGCTTGTGGGACGGGCGAATGGAGACATGTTAATACGCGTTCTGGAGGTCCACCAACAACCTGGAGTAACGCCCCTGGCCCTCTTCTCCAGGAGGAACCGGGGACCCCACACCCGAATCCAACAGATCTCGCAGACCCGACAAGAGAAAATGTGTGAGAGTCCCCCTGAGGAAGCGAGGGGACTCGAAGACATGGAGGGGCTGGCTTTCGAATTCCAAGTGCAGACCCTCCCAAATGGTCGAGAGGATCCAAGGGCAGGAGGAGATTGCTTGCCACTGTGGCAGAAACCGCAGGAGCTGCCCCGCAATGGGAAGGCGGCATTGTTTAGGGGGCGGCTGGTGATGCCGCTGCTGGAGGAGCAAGATATTACGGGTCTTGGCCATTTTCTGGAATGCCCAGCGACCAGACTTACCCTTCCCTTTAGACTGGGAGGGTTCGCTGCGCTCAGGCCGAAAGGACTGCCTCCGAAAGGGCTTCTTTTTAGGTAGACACATTTTCTGGCTGACACCTTTCCCAGGATGTCATCCAATGCCGGACAAAAGACAAAAGACCTTTGAAAGGGGAGGCCACACAGCTGGAGCTTAGACGTGACCTACCCATTCCACAAAGTAAGCCACACAGCCCCGTTAGCTGTGTTAGCCAACGCTTGCGATAGGCCTGCTGGGTTCCCTGGAGCCGCGCCCAGTCTGTACAGGAGCCACCGCCCGAAACAGGAAGTGCCCCGCCAGAAACAGGAAGTGCCATCCAGGAACCCCTGATGCATGCCCCAGGGACCGCAGCTGGAGGAGGAAGACACTGAAGAGCTGAACAGGCTTCCGGCGCTGCAATACACGGCCTGCTTTGCCCCGTAGGACGCAGGAAGGCCGGATGGTCCCATCATGGGAGCCCCGAGAAGGAGGAGGAGGCCGCCCCCGACGTCCATCCCTGGCCCGACTGTAAGTACACCCCAATGCTGCCTCTGCCGGCCTGACACCACTGGAACCTCTCCATGCCCCAAGGGGGACAGGAAGACACTGGAGTACTGAGGAAGGGGAGGGGCTTTTAACCTCTCTGTGTTCCTGTCCCCCAATAGGGCGTGGACGACAGACTCCAATGCTGTCGTGGAAGGCGAATGGAGAAATGCCGATTCCACATCCGACTTTGCCATCAATGACCCCGGACCCGCGGACCTCACCATTTCCACCGCCCTATCAAACGACACATAACAAACCGCTGTCAACTCTGGAGCAATACCATCGTTGACTGATGACCCCTCCGGGTAGGACAAGTGATGGATCAACCGAAACTTGTTCGGCTCCTTCTTCGGAACCACCCCCAATGGAGACACTCTCAGGTTCACGTAAGGCGGGTCCTGAAATGGACCCGCCATCCGTCCCAACTCCACTTCCTTCCTCAATTTAGACCCCACAACTCCTGGATGGGCCGCAGCGGACCTCAAATTTTTTGGGCAAAATACCCCCCACCCTATCCGACGGGATCCGAAAACCCGACAAAAACCCAGAACGCAAAAACTTGGCGGCCTTAACATCAGGGTATCTACTTAAACACGGCGCCATCGCCTCGACCTTCACCGGAGTCTTCCTTTTTTCCAGCCGCATCTCCGCATTTTCCTCTGCCTTTCTTAAAACATCTGGCAAAACTATGGCCGCCTCCGCAACCCGAGCATTCATGCTTAAATCTGCATGGCGTTCCAAACTTACAATGCCCCTCATTGAACTGCCAACAGCAACCCTTGCAGAATGAGGCCAATCCTGATGCCCCGGCCCCCCCCCACGAAAGGGCTGAGCCGGAGCTGTCATTAAACGCAAATATCCTTGTGGTCCCACCTCAAAGCCGGACGCAAAGCTTTGCGCTGCTGAAATTGCTCGTCATATCGTAAACATGACAAGCCCCCATACACCCTGTAAGCCTCCCTGATAGCGTCCATGTAACCAAACAGGGCGGAACAATGTTCCGGTTCCTTTTCCCCCCACTACATTCGCCAAAATAGCGAAGGCTTGCAACCATTAAGCAAAGGTTCGCGGAATAAGCCGATAACGCCGCTTCTCCTCCTCCTTCTCCTTCTTGGAGTCGCTAGGCTTGACCTTATCCAAGTTAAATTTCTCGAGGGGGAGTAGCAAAAAAATTTCAACATACTCCCCTTTCCATATTTTTTCCCTCACCTCTTTCTTAAGGTGAGCCCCCAACGGGCTCTCAAAACAAACGTATACCTCACTCCTGGCCCTATCATCCAACCTCACCACTTCATCCTCCTTCCCCAGCCCAGACGCATCGACTGCCGCATCCGGCACTGTTGCTGTTGTACCCGTATCACCATCCCCCGGCTGCACCACAGCCTCAACGCCACTACTCGCCTAGGCCGCGACCGGACTCACTCAGGCTCCAAGTGGAGATCCCGGCAGGCTACCCCCTCCTCCGCAGGACAATAAACTCTGCAACAAACTCAACAGCTGACCCACTACATCCCCACCGACAGACACCACTGGCGACGTCGCCCCTGACACCCCCCTACACTCCCACCTAAACCTGGCATACAATTAGGAACAACAGAATTATTCTCACCAGGCTGCCTCGGTGCAGCCGCAACGGAGTCCTCTGGCGTCCGTCCCAGCGATGTTGATCTACAGTTCTCCGTCCTCCTCGCTCTCGTTGTCTGTGCCAACTAGGGATGCCGACCCCGAGCCCAGCCGACCACTGCTGCTGCCCCTAGCCTCCGTGGCGGCCGACTGCAGGAGGGCTGCACCAAAGCCGAGCAATGCTGGGAGCCCCCCTAAGCCATTGGGAGGGTCCGTTACTGTCTCCATGGGCCCTGCATCTGATGAAGTGCCCTGTTGAGTGCGACTCCCACCATACCTGGGAGCCACCGCTGCCGCTGCTGGCCGGCTCCTCCTGCCTCCCTGCCTTGGGGATCCCTGGCTCTGCCTCACCTCACTGGTCACCAGCCGTGACCGCAGGTTGCGCCCAGGTGCAGCATACCCTCCAGGCGATGTAGGCCCCTCCTTTCCAGAAAGCCGCTCCGGTCCCCAGCGAGTGCGGGGTGTTTGTCCTGCACCCTGCGGCCGCTCGGCGCTCTCCCTCCTCTGCACCTGCCCGGGAGCCGCTGCCATATTCCATGTCCCGGACCGGAAGTAAGCAGCTGGCTGGCCCCGCCCACTTCCAGAGCATCGTGGATTCCTCGCGTCGGCCGGCGTGGGCCCCTGGCTGGATGGGCACCCACGCTGCCGCTGAGGGTCCCCACTGGGGCTCCTAGAATGAGCCCTCCTCCCCCCCCTCGTTTCCGGGGAGTAACGTTCAGGTGGCCGAGACACAGAATCAGAGGGCCAAATATGCCCTCCGGATCCTTCTTTATAGCAGCTGCAGCTGCTGATAATTCAAGATCGCGGCTAGTGGGTAGCTAGCCGCGGTCACGAACTGTTGGGACAGGACAGCTCCATGGTGCTGAAGTTCAGCGCGGCTGGTGCTGAGCTCCAGCTCCGGTTGCAGCTCCGGTGCAATCATAGACCCCCATGTTAGGGGGCGCCGGATCGCACCACACCGGGAGGATCCCAGTGTCTCAGTTTTTCACCCCAGACACAAAAATGTTGCATGCAACGTTTTTGTGTCTGGGAGGAAAATCCAAATACACCCGGATCCTCCCGGACAGATGGAAGCCGGATGGCAGATAGCCGCCATCCGACTCCACCTGGCCCCATAGCATACTATGGGGACGAAATCTGATACGGAGCTGTCCGGTTCGTATCGGATCATGCCGTGGTGTGAATCCAGCCTAAGACAAAATCATTAGGGTATGTTCACACTGAGTTTTTTGAGTGTTGAGGTCATGTGGAGGATTTGGAAGATTTCTGCTCAGGTTCTGCTCCAAAATCTTCTAAAAAATCTCTGTGTGAAAATGCCCTTAGGCCTCTTTCACATGTCCGTGCAAAACACGCATGTGTGAGAGAAGCTGTTTTTGGGGGCCGTGTGTCCATGTGTCACACATGGTGGGTCAGGCGAGTGTGGCCATGTGCTATCCGTGTGACATCCAGATAGCACAGGGACATCATATCATTATGTACTTACCTGTCTCCAGCGCTGCTGTCTCTCTCACTTCTGGTACCGCTTCAAAACTCAGAGCAGTGAATATTTCATGAGCTTAATGAGCGGCTCCTGAAGTGAGAGGAACAGGACATCGCTAGAGGCCAGTGAGTATGAAAGTCTTTATTATTATGCTAAAAACTCTTGGCTCATGTCCATGCACATGGATATCACATGGATGACTGGGTGCAGCACGTTTGTATCCGTATGTCCATGCTTCCGGCATGTGGCTGCACGGACAGCACATGTGCCGGAGACATGTACATGAGAAAAAGGCTTTAGTCCTCCTTCACACCATTTTTTTGGGGATCCGTGGCTATCCATTTTAAAACGGATAACCATAGATCCGTTTTGGCCTCCCATGTATCCCTATGAGCACGGATGGGCATGGATTGGTCCTTAATGGCCATCGGTTTGTGTACTTTTTGTCAGGGATCCGTTTGTGTCAGCTTTTTTCGGAACCCAGAATCGCAGACTGCTGCGATTTTGGTCTGCCTTCTAAAAAGGGGACACAAACTGATCCGACGCTGTCTGCTTCAAATAACATGGGGGTTTATGGAGACGGATCCGTTAAAAAACATGATCCGTTAAACTGATCCGTTTTGGTGTACCGAGCATGCTCAGAAGCAACTTACAACTCCTCCCAGCCTGTGTCTGGTACAGAGATCTATCTTTCTCTCTCTCATAAATGATAGTGTGAAGGGGGCCTTATACTTTTTTTCTGTGGCAAGGTTTTAAAAATATAAATAGGTCGAATATTTGAAAGCAGTTTATGAGGAGGATCTTGGAGAAGATAGCCTATGAGTATGTTGACATGTAGTATATTGATGTTGGATCTGCTCAAAATCTACATCAAAATTCCCTGTGTGAAAACTCCCTTAAGGCCCCGTTACACGGCACGATATTGTGGGCGATATTGCTGAAACAGTACGGTTTGAGCAACGTTGAAACAACATTGCAACTGCGTTGTTGCGTGTAACAGCATGGTACGACAGCGATAAATCGTTGGATCGGAGTTGACAGGTTTATGAACATGTTGTAAAACCTGATAATATCAACTCTATCAATCTGCCGTGTCGTTGTGTGTGACACCGCGATAATGATGTCATTAACGACTTCGCCCATTCACAGCAATGAGCAGGGATCGTAAACTGGATTGTGTGAAAGATACCTGCTCACAACATCGTTGCTGCGTCGTCCACGATATCTAGACGTGCGACATCTCACCAACTGTGTCAAAACGATGTCAGAAACAACTGCGTGTCGTTGCCGACATCGTTCCAACGTTGTGCCGTGTGACAGTTCCTTTAGAGCCACTTACAAAACCGTCAGTCCCCTTATTGCCATTTTTTAACTTTAGTATCCTAATCATCATTATCTGCCTAACTCTATTAAGGTACCGTCACACAGGGACATATCGCCGGCGATGCTGCCGGCGATCGCGGGAGCGCGCATCCCTGACAACATCGCCGGTGAGATGTCAGACGGAGCAACTTACCGGCGATGTCGCTGGCCAGTTGCCGCGGCAACCCAGCGAGCGATAACCCGCAATGTTGTAGATAGGCGGAATCGCCCGTAACATTGCGGGTTGCCGCGTTACACAGGGCGATCAGGCATGATCGCCTGACCAACATCGCTAGGTTTCCCAACATTGTTGGGAAACCTGGCGATGTGACTCAGGCGATTCATCGCCTGATTATCGCCCTGTCACACGCGGCAATTCGCCGGCGATGTCGCCGCAACCTGGCCACGCCCCTCAGTTGCCGGCAACATTGCCGGCGATATCTCCCCGTGTGACGGTACCTTTAGGCCGTTTTCACACATGTGTGAAGCAAGGCCGTTTGGGGGCGGGGCGTACATCCATGTGTCACAGACGTGTGACACAATGGGTACTGTCCGTGTGCTATACGGACAGCCTGTCACCGCATACTCACCTCTCTCCAGTGGCGCTGTCCCTCTCACTTCCAAGCCGCTCTTGGGCTCAGTGAAGTGAATATTCATAAGCCTAATGAGTGGTACTGGAAGAGAGAGGAACTGTCAGTGCTGGAGCGAGGTGAGTTTGAAACTCTGTATTTTTAGGATTGTGACTTTTCCCCGTGGTCCGTGCACACGGATGTCACACAGATGACACCCGTGTGCATTGACGTTTTCGGCCAAAAGCGGTCCGTGACTCCGCATAAAAACGGAGCACACGGACACACATGTGCACCACACGGCGACACGGTCTGTGTGGAAATACGGACATGTGAATGGGGCCATAGGGGAAGATGTGTCCCCGTATGTCCATGACTCTGGCATGTGTCGGCACAGACCACACATGTGCCGGAGGCACGGACATGTGAATGAGGCCTTACTTAGTAGGTTTACCTTGCAACCCCTCCTCACTCCATTCGCTGTTGACCAGGTGTTACCTGTGGGTCAACACCAGAACAATTTATTGACACATCTCATTAACCCCTTATTTACAGGCAAGGACATCATCATTATGTAAGATTCCTGTATGTTTATATGTTGTGCTTTGACCAGTTTGGAGAAAGTTAATGAGGATGGTTAAAAAGTAGTTATTTTTGTCATAGACTAGTGGATCAGTGCTCTACAAGTCTTCCTGGTCATGGTTGAACTACAACCCTTAGCATGTTGTAGGCTGTCATGGCATGCTGGGAAATGTAGTTTTACCATAGCTTTGAGACCATTGTTGAGGAAGTTCACCCAATTTGACTCCTGATCCTTACTCCTGGTTCCTACTACTGAGCTGCCTCTCTCCCTCCCTCTTATCGTATTGCCAATATACTAGAATCTGTTAATGCCATGGCATCGGTGGCTCCCTCTTTGCCTTCCTTAATTGAGGGTAATCCTATGGCCCAGGCTGTGCCATCTGTAGAGACGCAGTTGGTTTTGCAGCCGTCTCTTATGCTCCTGGTTTTTATCCTTCTCCCATGTGTGGTATTTTTGTTTCTCATTAATTGCTTTTTGCTATGTCATCGTTTTCCTATCGTGTCCCTGGAAAAAAGGGGCAAGAGGCGAGGAGGGGTATCGAGGGGCGACAAGTCGAAAGGACATAATTACAGGCCGGAGCCCAGCTGCCCAGAGAAGTCCACATATGACAGCTACGGTGGGGTCATCAGTCAAGGTTTGGAGGCTACTTTGGCCCTTGGTGAAAACATCCACACACCCCGCGATAGACTGCAGTCCACAAGGGAATGGTGTTATAAGCAGAACGATACCCCAGTGAGACCCTACCGTGTGTGCCCACCACATGCCATGTCCATGCCGCGTGGCCCCTCTAGGTCGAATGCCTTGTCACCGGACAGAGGGGTAAGCTGGAACGAAATTGAAGACTGTGGTGGCATAATATCATACAGTGAGCAAGATCCTGAGCAGACTGCTGCTCCACCCAACACACCAGCTGCTCCACACCCAGGGGTGAGTAACAACTAACAGCCAAAAAGACAAAGAAAAATTCCACCTTCAAAGTAGCTAATGAGAACACAAAAATGGTATTGACCCATCTGTACCCCCATTATTATTATTATTATATATTTATAGAGCACCACTGATTCCATGGTGCTGAACATGAGAAAAGTTAAAAATACAATGAACAAACTAACAGTACAGACCGATCAGAGGGGAGAGAGGACCCTGCTTCTGTAGAAGTAGCTACTAGGAATACAAATCCACCATGCTTTACACTACAGGCCAATAAGTACAATTCAGTCTAATAACAGATCACAAGCAGCCGAGAATGACTGATAGAACTGAAGGAGAAACTGTGAGATATTCGACACATGATTTGGGCCCACTTCATCACTGCATTTCTGCTAGTTTTTTGGCATGAATACCTCTCAGTTAAGGCCACTTCACACACACAGATATCTGAGTCCAATATCTGAACAGATCTCTGGTTGCAGTGAAATCATGGATACATTGCTCCATGTTGTACACAGCCACAAAATAGAGCAATGTATCCATGATGTCACTGCAACCAGAGATCTATTCAGATATTGGACTCTGAGTGTGTGAAGTGGCCTTTAGGCGGCCGTCACACGCTTCAATATCGATAGCGATATTGTTAGCGATCACGTGCACGCGCGATCGCTAACAATATCGCTCACATCGCTGGTGAGCTGTCACACAGGCAGACTCACCAGCGATGTGGAGCAGCGAGATCGCTGGTAACTATGGTACACATCAGGTTACTAGGCGCCGCGCAGCGCTTAGTAACCCGACGTTTACCATAGATACCATCTCCCAGCATAGGCTGTGCCGCTGGGAGATCGTTCATCGTGGTGTCACACACCACGATGAAGCAGATTGAACAAGCGTTGATCGCTTGATATGAGCTCCGGAGCTCATATCTGCGATGTCACGATCAAGCGATTTTACATTGTAAAATCGCTTGATCGCACGTAGCGACGGACAAACGATATCGCTTAAGCGATCAAAAAGCAGATCACTTAAGCGATATCGTGCATTAAACTGAAGCGTGTGACGGCTGCCTTAGTGATATTATACGATTTGCCACATTTATTTCAACTTATCTGTTGTTGTTAAGTTAGTTTTCCAATTTTTACATCAATCTGGCCTCTCCAGATGTCTTACACAGATTTGTGAGATGCAATATTTATTAAAAACTTGCAAAACTTGGTGTCATTATAGTTCATATTAGGCTGGGGTCACACACACAGATAATTGTGCAGATATTGTTCACAGATCTCTGGTTGCAGTGAAATCATGGACAGATTGCTCCATTTGTACACAGCCACAAAATGGAACAATTTGTCCATGATTTCACTGCAACCAGAGATCTGTGAACAATATCTGCCCAGATATCTGTGTGTGTGACCCCAGCCTTAGGAGCAAAAGTTAAAAATTCACATTTTTTTTTTTAAGCCATTTTGAAAAATGCGTGACTTTTTGTGCTAGAAAGTCTCAAAAAAGGTTATAGGCAAGAAAAAGTTGCATGGTATTCATGAATCACGTGCGCTATTTTGCTGATTTTGGCATGAAAAGTGTCAGTAAAAGCCACAAGTTAACAGAAACTTTTTAACCGGTGAATTGGGCCCTTAAAGTTCTCTGTTTGCAGAGGGAGTAAAGCATGCTGGGGGGTTGAAGGCAGTGGTTTAACCTGAAGCTCAAGGGCCCTGATGCAGAAGGTCCAGCGGGGCCCCCAATTATTGCAAATCATTAATAGTATTAGTCTTTTTCTATAGGCCAAAGGGACTTTTGGGTCCCCCCTAGGCTCCAGGGCCTGGGTGCAATTGCAGCCCCTGCACCCATTGTAGTTATGTTCCTGGTTGTAGGGTCTACATATATCAGTATTATATTATGGTCCGGTCTTGTTGTGGGTTGTAGTCTATGTATATGGTATGTTGGCATCTTCTTTTGATCACATCAAGTGGTCAGGTCTTCCTGGGTATTGTAGTGCTTTTTGCTTATAGTACAAATGAATGGTATGCTAGTGGGTGATATTGGGAGTTGTAGTGTTCTGTTTATGGGGTGAAATAGTATGGCCAAGTCTATTAAGCCGGGTCCTGTTGGTGGTTGCAGTGTGATATGTATGGGGTATATGACGGTCTCCTCTTTCTTGCTGACAGATGCAATCCTTGAGTTTGGGGTCAGGTAACTTTATATAGGTTTGCGAGGAGATGTCCATATATACAGCATTTAAGAAATTGGATTAATCATCCATGCACCAAACTCCAATTTTTGGATCTTGAAGTAGCGCCAGGCACATCTTATGTACGTTTTCCTTGTGCTATTAATTTTGCGATAACACACCCAAGTAGGTAGAATGGCGTTCAGTGGGTTCTAATGGTAGGCTACCATCATATACAGAAGTAATTTTCCAATCCATGCTTGTAATATGGTGATGTTGGGAGTGCTGTATGTATAAAATGTTTATTATGGATATTGAGACTTGAAGTCTTGTATGTTTCGCATGTTACTGTCTCTTCTCTTCAGATAATGACTCCAAAAGTGAAGTTCTGCCATAAGACCAGTACTCAGAGGAAAACTGCCCGAGCACCCTTGAACCCTTTGGGGTCTGTAATGTTTGACAACGCCAGCAGCATCCCCCCGGATGACATCCCAACTCGATATTCAGCCAACAGCAGCTTCCCAGGTCCAGGGTTGGATTCTGACTTTGGGGTCAGTGCAGGTGAGTGCAACCACAGACAACATGTCCTTGGACCCATCGGAAAAGGAGACTGTGATGGGACAGTATAAAGTGCAATGTTCACGTACAGCAGGGGTCTCCAAATCCAGGCCTCGAGGGCCACCAACTGCAGGTTTTCAGGATCTCCTTAGTATTACACAGGGGTTGGAATCATCACCTGTGCATTTGATCACGTGAACACCTGTGCAATACTAAGGAAATCCTGAAAACCTGCACTGTTGGCGGCTCTTGAGGTCTGGAGTTGGGGACCTCTGATGTAGAGGACTTTAGCCCAGCCACATGAGATTGTGAGCACAATGATGGCTCCTAGTCCACAATCTGCCCATTTACTACATGGAAAGATGGTCACGGTCCTTATTTATATATATATATTTTTTTTTCCCATCTTATTCATTATACCAAGCAGACACCTTCATCCTGTTTCTTTTGACAACATTCGGTCATTCTTTAATATCCTCATTTATATACACTTAATCACAGGAATTTATTTAATATTATATTGTCTTAATAATGATTACACTTATTTTCCCGTGATTTTTTTTTTTTAATGGATTTCTGCTATCTCAATAAAGTTATGGACTACATGATATATAAAAAATGTTTTTTAATCACTTTCACTGTTTATCTAATTGATTTTATACATTGTTATTTTGTTCATCTATTTTACTTATGTTGGTATACACGTTATGATAAATCCTTTTTGTTTTTCTCAGTATTGTATATGTATTTCCTAAATCAAATTCTGCATTCCAACCAGCTATGTGAACCCTGACACTGATTATTTACTAATTGATATCATGCAGCTTTGTCTTTATGTCTCATATGCTGCCTCTATTTAAATCTTGTCAGTGTTCACATTGTCAGGCTTGAAAAAGGACCTTGGTCCGAAACATGTTGCCTTGCGTTGCTCCGGGTATATATAATATCCATGTATTATGAGCACTAACACCGGCTGTACTGACAACTGGAAAATTATTTGATTAATAAATCTTCATTTGAGCATTATTTATCACTTTCTTCTTCACGGTCCTTATGTTGTCCTCATTTCTCCTCCACAGGTGTCTCTCTGCACATCTTGTCCTCAGACAGTGACTCCTGCTCCCAGTCCTGGGCCTCAGGGATGGAATGGGATTACTATGACCCCTGTTACATGAGGAAGAACCGGCTCCGTAGAGAAACTTGTCAGAACCACCAACTCCCAGTCATCTGCAGTAAGCAATACTGGGTATAAGTGACTGAACGCCAACGTCAGGACTACACAGATCTGCCCCTCACCCTTCCATCCAAAAAACCCCTCCACTTATTATGTCAATGTCCCTGCACCCCAAAATTGCACCCTTGTCTCACTCATTGGACACCTCTCCATTAACACCAATATCTCCACCAAATGTCAAATTCCTACTTCACATACTACCCCTTATATATGAGTACATAGAATACTACCGGCACCCCTAGAATATACCCCATGTGGCGACATTCTAGAACTGCCCTTTGCTTCCCTAAGTTGACACATTTCCACGCATCACCAATCTGTTTGATACTGAGTTGCACCTCACATACACTAGGACCCAACATTGTTCGTTACATGTGCCTTTCTTACATTGACCTGTACCCCATTTTAACCACAAGTGCCTAACTTTTATTTTATTATTAATGCATAGTGTCCTTCACTCCTAAATTCTTCCAGCGCCCCCTCCTGATACCCTCCCCCCCACACACACACACAATTCTCACCTGTACCCCAATATTCTATGTCTAGTCTATAGGACCTTGTTCCATTAATATTATTTATGCCCCTTATTTCACTCTTTGCCCATATTTACCTATTGTACACAGCGCCCCCTTCAGGTGACACAAAAGAGGCTATTTCTATTGCGTATTATTAACCCTTCACCCAACTCCCTGATGCTTCCTATCACTCTTATTACTCCAATCACCGCAGTCTGCAGAGTTCTTGTCTTGGTCTCCCACGTTCAGGCATTTTTTAATGTTAATTTTTATTATTTATTAAGCAAAAATATTTTTGTAATCATCCGTCAGAAAAATTATTTTATGTGGTCAGCGGATGAGCAGCGTCATCGGCCACGGCGGCTAAAACCAGGACCACCATGGGCAACTAAAGTAACGAGCCAGGGCGGAGCAGTCGGTGTCTTTCCTAATTATATTCCGCACATTGATTGTCAGCGAGCCTGCCGCCACCCTAAGGGAATTTTATTTTCTCTACGTAATATTATGATACAGCGATTGGTTAAAAGACAATACTGCCCAAAGGCAAAAAAAGAAGAAAAAAAACAAATAAGCTGTGAGATTTCAGCTCTGAAGCCTATGGAATTGTGAATGCAGCTCTGAAGGCTGTAATTTTAAGAGATGTAAATGTATTTTTTTTTTAGATAGTTATGGCCGTTTACATAAAGAATTATTCTATCTGCTATAATGTTTACCCTTATGAGGTTTGATCAAACTTGTTCTGTCGCTTTTGCTGTAGGTTTTATATATTTATCAGTATTGTTTGTCGCCGACAGCTGCCATGCACAGCCAAAATAATTAATTTAATTCTAATTTTTTTTGTATTTTTATTTATTAAATAATCCAAATATTTTTTTTTTGTTTTGCTCATTAACAAATCTTTCTTTCTATGCCCCAATACCAGCTTACTGTACATAGCACGTGACCCGAGTCTATGGCACTAGAACTGCAAATACTGTAGTACACTATACATCACCCACATTACACAAGTGATAAGAACTCAGTCATGCAATCCCCCTTATGTAAGAAGCCATAATAATGTAATGTTAAAAATCATGTAGTCTTAGGGCCCTTTCACATCAGCGTTTTTTTGAAATCGCGGCAGATGCGGTGAAAAAACCGCATCTGCCGCGTTTGCCGCATAACCGTTCCACTTGCGGCGCGGTTGCGGTTTTTCCCATACAAAGTATAGGGGGACTTGCAGCAGGTGCGGCAAGTGCGGTTTTGCACTTGCGGCAGGTGCGGCCGCGAAAAAAACCGCGACTGACCGCGGTTTTTTTCGCGGCCGCACCTGCCGCAAGTGCAAAACCGCACTTGCCGCACCTGCCGCAAGTCCGCCTATACTTTGCATGGAAAAAAACGCAACCGCGCCGCAAGTGCAGCCGGTATGCGGTAATCGCGGCAGATGCGGTTTTTTCACCGCATCTGCCGCGATTTCAAAAAAACGCTGATGTGAAAGGGCCCTAACGGGGAAAAAAATTATTGGATTTAGCAACTTTTTTTGTTGTTGTTTTTAGTCCTGCTGATTGCTCTTGATATTCTGTTGTGTGTGTGTTGTTTCAATAAAGATCTCCCCTGATCCACTTCTATTTATCGCAGGACGCTGAAACTCCACATGTGTAATGATATAAGTGTCTATAAGTTATGTGCCAATTTCCAACTCTGAACTGATAACGCTCTTTCTTATACAGGTGTTGAAGTGTGAGGTGTAATAATGACCCAGTGGAATACAGAGCAGTCATCAAGTTCCTATACTGGAAAGTTGTGTTCATCGACAGCGGAATAGGATCGCCCTGGAATTGGAGCTGTTTCTACCGAAGTTCAACCACATTTGATGTGATGATGCCAGTTCTTAACTACATGATGTGATGGGGAATCATCACCATAAACCTCTTTCATCTCATTGAACGTCTTCCTCGGTGGTGCGGCTTTTCCAGTAAAGGAACTTGATGACTGCTCTGTATTCCACTGACTCCATCATCACACCTCTCACCACTTCATTACCTGTAAAAGAAAGATCGGTATTAGTTCAGAGTTGCAAATTGGCACGCAACCTACAGAGACTTATATCATTACACATGTGGAGATTCAGTGTCCTGCAATAGATAGAAGTGGGTGAGGGGAAATCTTTAATGAACGCCCCTCGTACACCATACAGTATGAGATATGGGCCTCAGGGGCGGACGTATCATTGGTGTAGCCTGTGCAGTTGGACAGGAGCTCAAGAGGTGGGGTGGGGGCATTTATACCTCCACAGCAGGTAGAATTGTGCATTTTGATGAGTTCTTGGGCAGCCAAAGGGCCCAAATATTGTTCTTGCATAGGGGCCCTTTTCTGTGTCCACCACTGATGGGCCTTATTTTTTTTTCTGTCACTTTTTTTATAATGTTTACAAAGGGACATTGTAAAACATCTAAAATTATCACAAAATAGAAAGGTCCACAATTCAGGACCCGTATGCCAGATTTAAAGCGAACCTGTCACCCCCTCCAGGCATCTAAAAATACCATAGCCACCTTCTGCAGCACTAAGGCTGCATTCTGACAAGGTGTCTATAGCATTTATGCTCCCTTGATTCATTGAAATAAAGACTTTTATAAGATCTGTTTCAAACCAGACCCAAGACCGGGAGGCGGGTTTTGAAGCGTCTATCTCCCTCCTCTCTGGTGTCAGTCATCCCTCTCTGCTCTCTGTGCACCGCCTCCAGGGCCACCTCCCTGCATTAGAGCTTTGTCAGCTCTGCTACAACATAGAGCTGCTGTTATAGGAGACCCCACAGTAGTAAATCTAGCAGGAGGATACTGCCTGCTACATAGCAGCCCTTGAGCTGAGCTGTCAGCAGTGCAGCAGAGTTGAGTTTGTGCTTTAGATCAGGGGCTGAGGAGCAATGCTGCTGGGTACAAGAAACTGAAAGTGAAACCTGCTCAGCTCAAGGGCTGCTACGTAGCAGGCAGTATCCTCCTGCTAGATTTACTACTGTGGGGTCTCCTATAACAGCAGCTCTATGTTGTAGCAGAGCTGACAAAGCTCTGTAGTGCAGGGAGATGGCCCTGGAGGCGGTGCACAGAGAGCAGAGAGGGATGACTGACACCACAGAGGAGGGAGACAGACACTTGAAAACCCACCTCCCGGTCTTCGTTCAGGTTTGAAACAGATTTTATATAAGTCTTTATTTCAGTGAATCAAGGGAGCATAAATGCTTTAGACACCTTGTCAGAATGCAGCCTTAGTGCTGCAGAAGGTGGCTATGGTATTTTTAGATGTCTGGAGGGGGTGACAGGTTCGCTTTAAGCCTCAAGAGAATTTAGCAGGAGTGAAGGTGTATTTAAATGTTTGTGCCATGCTGTGATGCACTGAGCACCTGTGCTTGATTTGCACAGTTATTCTGAGTCCCTTTACGAGAGGCGATCAATGGGGACCGGCACCCAGGGATGGTGCAAGGTATTTTGGTGCCCTAGACAGATGAGCCAAACAGAACCACCCCTACTGTGAAAGGTGACAGTTACAGTAGAGAAGATCCTATATACAGTATATGTACGCAGCAGGCAGTGTCAGCCCAGCCTATTGCCGTGGATAAGCGGTGGCTGCTGGCACTTATCCCTTGCACTAGACAACATTAAGTGCTGCCGCACCTTATCCCTAGAGGGCCGGAACACCACAGCGCTGCACACAGTGTATCGGGTGTTCTTGGGTACTGTATCTCCTGTCATAAGAGCTTAGCTGCAGTACCTGAGAGCAGCCACTTGTCAATATAGGGTGCTGTGGTGCACCTGCTCTGTCCATTATGTCATTTTGACAGCTGGGATACTGGCTAACATTGGATTGATGGCTGTGCCATGTGTCAGACGTCTACTGATTTATCCTAAGGAAAGGTCATCAATATATTAGTCATGGACAACCCTTTTAAAGTTTATTCACACCAAACTGGAAACTCCCTTTAATTAGGTAAAACTTAGTAACGTCATCTGATAGAAAATAAATAGCATCCTTAAAGGGAAATGCCAAAGGCGACGACGCTTCTGGAGGAGGGAAGCAAATACTCGGCTGATGACTCATTAAAGGGATTTTACAGGCTTAAAGGTGTTTTCTGATTTTAGAAAAACCCTGTCTGTTTGTTTGATGGTTGCAGTTTATTTAAAAAAAAATCTGTGCTTAATTCCTCCTCCAGGGGTCAAGCACTGAGTTTCCAACACTGCTCTGTGTCTGGTGTTTTCTTCATCCCTTACATCACATTGACAGCGCTGCAGCCAATCTGTGAGCTGAGTATAAGGTGACTGTATGAGCTGCTTCAAGCCACTGAGCTCACTGATTGGCTGCAGTGCTGTAATGTGCAGTCAGGGTTACAGCCAACGGGGGCAGTAGTGAGGAGTTTTTTTTCTAAATACACTTCAGTTGCCAGATAGATTTTCCAGAATTAGAATCCTTTTAGCATTTATTTATGTGATTTATGTGACTGCAGACAGGGGAGAATCCTGACAGTTTGCAAATACAGTTTGCAAATGTCAGGAGTTGTCAATTTCCAGCTCATGTAGTCGGGCACTGTGTGTATGCGATTTGCACACTTGTGGTCATGGGATGACCTACTTCTTATCCGTTTCTCTTAAAGGGAACTTGTCAGCTGGTTTATGCCCCTCCAGTTATCACTGTCTGTAGCTGCAGCTTCATAATACCAGTCTAATCATCCCTGTCTGAGCTCATAGTGTAATGTGAAAGGTGAAAGAATAGCATTTATACACTTACATTTCCTTATGTAATGAGGCAGTCAGTCTCCAGCTTGGAGGACAGGGACTGTTTGGCAGGTTAATATTTAACATTTCAGCCTTGTGCTAGAACATGTTGGGAGACCTGATGTGATGTCACAACCATGTGACTACAATAGGCGGAGCTAAGTTCTCATAGAACATAATACTTTGGCTTAGCTCCGCCCACTATGGGCACATGATCATTACATCACGCAGGTAGTGATAAAAGGAAAATCCGGCACCGGACCAAATTCTTCAATATTTGTGTTTTATTTTTTAGTGCATCACACAAAGAAAATGATCATATCATGGGACCACAGCCCCAGCAAGACGCTGAACATGTTTCGGACATAGTCCTTCGTCAGCAGCATAAAATCACAATGACAAAATTTCCTTTTTAAACATTCAGAGACACACATAAAGAGAATTTTGTTTACGTACCGTAAATTCTTTTTTCTTTAATCATCAATGGGAGACCCAGACAATGGGGTTTAGGGCTCTGCCCTCCGGAGGTCACACTAGGTACTACAAGTTTGTAGACACCGCCTCCTCCGCTTATAAACCCCCACCGTAGGAGACATCCTCAGTTTAGTCCATAAGCTGCGAGGAGAAAATAAACCACACCCGAAACATCGGGAAGAAAGCCGTGCACAGACGGTGTAGCAACCCGGAAAACACTGTCTCAACAGAGAACAGATCAAATGCAAAACATGCAACGGAACAACTGGGTGGGTGCTGGGTCTCCCATTGATGATTAAAGAAAAAAGAATTTACGGTACGTAAACAAAATTCTCTTTTTTCTGGTCATCATAATGGGAGACCCAGACAATGGGGATGTCCTAAAGCAATACCCCAGGGCGGGAATAGTTCCTCAACAAGACGGATAACACATGGTTCCCTTTAAAGGTGGGCAACCGCCGCCTGGAGAACCCGCCTGCCCAAACTCGCATCCGCAGAGGCATGGGCATGCACCATATAGTGCTTAGAGAAAGTGTGCAGGCTGGACCAGGTGGCCGCCTGACACACCTGTAGAGCAGACGCTCTATGTCGCAAGGCCCAGGAGGCACCTACAGCTCTAGTAGAGTGTGCCTTCAAACCCACCGGGAGAGGCAAACCAGAAGACCGGTAAGCCTCCTGAATGGGAGCCTTGATCCATCTGGCCAAGGTCGACTTCGAAGCCGCGGACCCCTTACAGCGACCCATCGTGAGGACAAATAAGGAATCCGAACTCCTAAAGGAGGCGGTCCTGGACACATAAATGCGTACAGCCCTCACGAGATCCAGAGTATGGAGGTCGCGCTCAACCTGATGAACGGGAGCGGGGCAAAATGATGGGAGAACAATCTCCTGGTTTAGGTGAAACGTTGAAACCACCTTCGGCAAGAATTCTGGCCGTGGGCGCAACACCACCTTGTCTTGGTGAACCACCAGAAAGGGTGACTTGCACGAAAGTGCAGCCAATTCTGAGACCCTTCTCAGAGACGTAATTGCCACCAGAAAGACCACTTTCTGGGACAGACGAGAGAGAGAGATGTCTCTCAGTGGCTCAAACGGCGGTTTCTGCAGAGCCGCCAGGACCATGTTGAGGTCCCAAGGGTCCAGAGGTCGCCTGTAAGGCGGAACCACCCGAGATACCCCCTGCAGAAATTGACGGACCTTCGGGAGGAGCGTCAAGCGCCTGTCAAACAGCACTGAAAGTGCTGATACTTGACCTTTCAGAGAGCCAAGGGATAAGCCCAACTCCAACCCCGACTGTAGGAAGGCCAACAATGTCGGGATGGACAATGGCCACGGTGAGCGTCCACCAGAGGCACACCAGGAGAAAAAGATTTTCCACGTTCTGTGGTATATCTTCCTGGAAACAGGTTTCCTAGCCCTATTCATAGTGGCAACCACTGTAGGAGAGAAGCCTCTGGATGTCAGCAGCCAGGCCTCAAGAGCCATGCAGTCAATCTGAGGGCCCTGGAATTGAGGTGGAAGAATGGGCCTTGCGCGAGTAGATCTGCGCGTTCTGGAAGAGCCCACCGGTGTCCGCCTGACAGTTGCCACAGGTCCGGGTACCAGGACCTCCTGGGCCAATCTGGAGCCACTAGAATGGCTACTCTGCATTCCATCCTGATTTTCCACAGGACCCTGGGAATCAGAGCCAGAGGCGGGAACACATATGGCAGCTGGAAGCTGTACCAACTCAGGATCAGGGCATCCGCCCCCAGAGACTGAGGATCCCACGATCTTGCCATGTATTGGGGCACCTGATGATTCAGCCGTGAGGCCATCAGATCCACGTCCGGAGTGCCCCATCTGCCGCAGATGTCCCGGAAGACGTCTGGATGAAGAGACCACTCTCCGGCGTCCATCCCCTGTCGGCTCAGGTAGTCGGCCTCCCAGTTCTCGACCCCTGGGATGTGAACTGCGGAGATCAGGCAGCCGTTTTCCTCCACCCAAGCTAGAATGCGGTGGACTTCGGCGAGGGCCTGAGCACTTCTGGTCCCTCCCTGATGATTTATGTAGGCGACGGCCATCGCATTGTCGGACTGCACCCGAATGGGGTGTCCTGACAGGAATTTCTGAAACGCCAGGAGCGCCAGATAGACCGCCTTGATCTCCAGCACGTTGATCTGCAATGCCGACTCCGACTGAGTCCAGAGGCCTTGAGCCCTGTGGTGCAAGAACACCGCACCCCAGCCCTTCAGACTGGCGTCTGTGGTCACCACTAACCATGACGGTTTTAGGAAGGACCGGCCTCGTGACAGGTGACGTGGCTGGAGCCACCACTGTAGGGAGTCCCTGGTCGGTTGTGACAGCGTCACCAGCCGATTCAGCGAGATCGTCCTCTTGTCCCATCTGCGAAGAATCTCCAGCTGGAGAGGACGGAGGCGAAACTGTGCAAACGGCACCGCCTCTATCGCCGCTACCATGCGTCCCACCAGTCTCATCAATACCCGTAGAGATGATTGTGGTGACAGGAGGACATTCTGCACTCCTGAGTGGATCGCTAGCTGTTTGGCTTGAGGTAGGGACACCAGGGCTGAGTCCGTGTGGAAGTCCATGCCCAGATACGTCAATGACTGGGTCGGAACCAGGGTCGACTTTTGAATGTTGAGAAGCCACCCGAACTGTTCCAGAGACTTCATGGTCACCTCCAGGCTCACCCGACAAAGGTCTTCCGATGGCGCCCTGACCAGCAGGTCGTCCAAATAGGGTATGACGGCGTGTCCTTGCACATGCAGGAGAGCCATCATGGAGGCCATCACCTTTGTGAACACCCGCGGTGCCGAGGCCAACCCGAACGGCAGCGCCACAAATTGGAAGTGCTCTTCCCCCACTGCGAATCTCAACCAGCGCTGATGAGCTGGTGCAATGGGCACGTGAAGGTAAGCGTCCCTGATATCGATGGACGCTAGGAAGTCTCCCTGCGACACAGCCGCGATCACGGAGCGCAGGGATTCCATGCGGAACTTCCGAACCAACACGTGACGGTTGAACAACTTGAGGTCCAAAACCGGGCGAAAAGAGCCGTCCTTCTTTGGGACAATAAAGAGGTTGGAGTAAAAACCCCTGAACCTCTCTTCCGTGGGCACTGGGACCACCACTCCGTCTCTCGGGAGTCCCTCCAACACCAGGTGAAAGGCCTGAGCCTTTTCTGGAGATGGAACCGACCGATGGAATCGGGGTATCGGTTTTGACGTCAGCTCTATCCTGTAACCTCGTGAGACTACGTCTCGAACCCACTGGTCTTGAACGTGAAGGAGCCACCTGTCCTGAAATCGAGACAGGCGTCCCCCCACCTGTGGGGAGGCAGGACGAGAGAGCGAGTCATGTCGAGGCGGGCTTGGGGGTGGCAGCCGCTGCCCCCGCCGGCTTCTTCTGACGACTTTTGGAACGCCACTGAGTAGCAGGCTTGCCCCCTCAGTCCGAGCGAGCGGACGTCGTTGATGACTGTGAGCTGGAGCGAAAGGACCACTGCTTAGGGTTCCTTTTCACGGTGTACCGTGGCTTAGGCTTATTCTGCGGGATCTTAGACTCAGCAGAATCCTTTATCAATTTGTCCAGCTCGGTGCCAAAAAGCCTGTCACCAGCGAATGGAAGATTCTGCAAAATCTTCTTAGATGTGGTATCTGAGTCCCAAAGACGCAGCCACAACAGCCTGCGGATCGCAATTGCATTGGCAGAGGCCACAGCAGAGCGAGTGGCAGTTTCCAAAGTTGCCGTCCTGGCGTAATCCGCATAAGCCCTTGCTCTGTCGGTAAGCGCCAGGACCTCTGGACTGGACCTAGCTAGTTCAGTGATACCATCCAAGCAGGTGGTAATCGCTTGTAGGGTCCAGACCGTGGCAAAATTAGGGGCAAAGGAAGACCCCACAGCCTCATAGACAGGTCGAGCAACTCGCCAAGTCTTCCTATCAGTAGCATCCTTCAATGAGGAGCTATCAGAGGCAGAAAACAAGGAGCGTGCAGCAATCCTGGTCATGGAAGCGTCCACCTTTGGAGACTGCGACCATTCCTGAAGCACCTCCTGGGGAAAGGGAAAGCGATTGTCCTTGGGTTTACGGACATAACGCCGCCCAGGATGTAACCTGGGTGCCCTAATCACCCTTCCAAAATTAGTGTGGTCCATGAAGGATCCACTTGGTCTAGCCTCCGGCCGCAGCCATTGATAGACCTCCTTGGGGTGTACAGTCACCTCCTCAGGAGGAGTGACAAGACGTAATGTCTCATTGATGGAGGACACCAGATCCTCCACCCCATCTGGAGGTTCAGACACAGACCCGAGAGTAGAACCCCCATCATCTTCCTCACCATCAGAGGAACGCTCCTCCTCAGAGAGAGCCTGGAGCTCGGGTGACTCCTCACGACGAGCTCGCTTAGAGGGTCTCACAGTAGAAGTAAGAGACACCCGGGGGTAACTGGGAGGAGTAGCTGGGTTTTCCAGTCTCCTATGAAGTGCCTCCAGGGATTGCGACATGGAGGACATCTGGGACAGCAGGGATTCATTGATCCTATTCTGCGTTTCCCATGGCCCTGGGATCACCTGAACCTCAGGGTATAATCCCGGATTTGCAGACTCAGTAGTGGCAGTCCGGGTCTCTGGGCGTCCACAGTTATTGCAGGACCCCTCCACCAGTGTCCCGTTGCATGTAGCACAGGTAATGGTGACCACCGCCGCCTTAGCAGCATGATTCCCAACTGAAGACATCGCCACAGTGGGGAGAATATAAGCCAATTTGCCGTTCACAAAACAAACCGGGAAACCCGGTGGCTTACCGACCGCAGTAAAGCGGTAGGAGGAAGCGGTGTGTGTGTGTGACCTCCGCGAGTTCCGGTCTCCCCTGAAGTGCCGACACGTGCTGCCGATAGATCCCAGCCGGGAAGTGAGGGAGAAGATGGCCGCCGAGAGCAAAGTCGTGGGCGGCGCCGAGAACACGCGGGAAGCACACACACACGCCCATCGGTGACGTCACCGCAAGGGCTGCTTCCCATCCTCCAGGCAGCCTCATTAATGGAGGTGACTAGAGCCCGCAGCGCGGGAAAGTGTGAATACAACATACACACACAGACTGTCAGTATATACAAACACCTGCAGTCCACAGCCGCAGCCCCTGTGATACACAGGGCGGTCAGCCAGGGTGACCCCAGCACAGGGCACACCGACAGAACCGCGGACCCGAGGGTACGCGCGGTCTGAGTGTCAGGACACATAAAGTGTCCGACACTACCCCCAGGCACACAGGAGACGCACGGGCCTCAGTGCCTGTCCGGTCTGTAAGCACCATTTAGGGAGGCCTCGGACGGGGGTGCAGCACCAGTCTGGAGTGTAAGCACCATTTAGGGAGGCCTCAGACTGGGCTGGCTCCAGTCCGGTCTGTAAGCACCATTTAGGGAGGCCTCGGACGGAGCGGAGCTGTGCAAGGCTCCTATCTCCCACTCTCCAGAGCCCCCCAGAGAGGGATGGAAAGGAGCGTGACAGCGTACCGGGAGAACACGAAGTGTCCAGGCTCTAGGCCCTCCGGTACCTCCACCAGCGTGTGCCACTAAGGGTGAGTGGGGAGGCTGTCACAGGTCCCGATAGGACCATTTTACCTTGTCTTCAGACGCCATCACGTAAGTTGTGAGAATGTAGTGAAGTGCAAGCAAAGCGTGATCCTCCGAGCACACTAAGTTTAAAACTGAGGATGTCTCCTACGGTGGGGGTTTATAAGCGGAGGAGGCGGTGTCTACAAACTTGTAGTACCTAGTGTGACCTCCGGAGGGCAGAGCCCTAAACCCCATTGTCTGGGTCTCCCATTATGATGACCAGAAAAATTAATTACACACATGTGAAACATATTCTACTCATGACGTAGGTTGAAGACCTCCTACTTTGTTTTTTCATTTAATTATAGGAGCCAATCTGCTTTAGTTACACAGTTATATTTGTGTTGGGCTACAGGTTAAATATACATGAATTTTTTTTTTTTTTTTTTATGTATACTTCTATCAGAATTCCCATATACTTTGTTTATTTATGGGATTTAAATTTCTGTTGTTATATGGATTTTAGTAAGGTTTATTTTTATTATTATTTTTAGTAAAAGTATGATAGGTCTGTTCGTAAATTTAACCCATTAGGTTGTCGTGTATTGAGGCTGAGTATCCACTGAGCCTCGTGTTCCAATACGCGGTGCTCATTGTCTCCACCTCGTCTTAGATTTGACACCCTTTCAATACCTTTCACTATTAAACCACTTACATCTCCATAATGTACATCCAGAAAATGTCTGGAAAGGTTTGACATTCCCCTGCGGCTGGCGCGCAAATCAGGTGTAGCAGATGCAATATGCTCTGCTATTCTTTTTTTCATCGGTCTGGTTGTACATCCAATGTAGTCCTTGGCACATATTGTGCATGATGCCATATATACTACATTGGTTGTATTGCAATTTATATAGGCACGGATGCTATATTGCTGTTTTGTAACCCTATTCATAAACACCTTAGTTACATCCATATGCCTGCACAAACTGCATCTTGTTCCGCCACAGCGATAATTACCCACTGTTTTTAGCCATGTTGGTTGTTTTATGTTACTTCTAAATTCTGAGGGTGATATTATATTGCCGATACTCAGAGCCTTTTTTGGAACACATCTGTATCCTTCTTTAATGATCTTACCTAGGATAGGATCTTACAGGTCCTTTAGCTATCCAAGTTAAAAGTGAGTTAACTATTATCCTGCCAGACAGTCCCCTTCCTCCAAGGTGGGGACTGAAATGTAAGTGTATAAATGCTTTTCTTTCACCTTTCACATTACACTATAAGCTCAGACAGGGATGATTAGACTGCTATTATAAAGCTGCAGGTACAGATAGTGATTGCTGAGGGTGCATAAACCAGCTGACAGGTTCCCTTTAATGAAGTGGAGATGTGCATTTATAGCCTCTGCTCGCCTAGTCTCATAGACAATAAATGGAGGAGTGGAGGGCAAGCTTCCGCACCCCCACTAAATTCAGAACAGCATCACCATCTATACTCGATGAGGAATTTTCCCCATGAGAGGAACTCACCAGTTACTTTTACTGGCTGCTGTGATGAGTCTCATCCATTCTTCATAATATAATTTGTTAAGGAGGAATAAATGCTTTTGAATGGGCAATTGAAGGGGCATGACTATGGTATGCCCATTGTGCCCTCCTTATCATATCAGTACTTTTATAAGCAGACTCCCTTTATGACACGGGTCATTATTATGAGAGTTGACCCAGGATATATATCCTCATCAAAGGAGCGCACAGGTGCTGTCTGTGATTTCTTCGCAAACATGTATTATGATAAGCTTTGGTCTAAAGCAATGAGCCAGTTTGGTACAACACTGCCTTCTTGTGGCCAACAGCTGGAATTACAATCAGCTAGAACTGACAATACAGGACCTGTTGGAGCACTTGTTGGTGCGAAGCGGCCTTCGTCCACTTCCCTCTGTACACAGGATTTTAGTTTTATGAAATAAAAATGGTTTTAATTGTAACGGTGTGTGCCACCTTTTTCTCTAGAATTGTTTGCATAAAATCTCAATAATATACATTTACGTTTGTGGGCGTAATGCGAAAAAATGTGGAAATGTTCACAGGGTGTAAATACTGATCCAAGGCACTGTATATAGATGTGAGTGCGAGACATGTAAGTGTAATCTATAGATTTACAGGGGACACAATAATAAAAATGTCTCACTCTGATTATAAGACTGGTGTGATTGGTGCCACTAGGGGGCGCCACAGCTTGGGCTCAACCCCTGTGGAACAAAATGAATATTTTTTTTCTGTTACACTTGGAAACTTTTATTCTTTTTGCTCATATAAACATTTTGGGTTTTTTTATGTTGTAATTTTTAAGGCCACCCTTTTCGGGTACATGGAACTTTTCTTACCCCTTTCAGGGGAGAATGGGGGAAAAAAAAAACAGTAATTCCATTATAATTTTTGATGGTATTAACACCTTAATGACTGCTGAAACACCTTTTAACAGCGATAGGGGCCTTATTCCTTAGCACAACTATTTAATGCTGCTAAGGAATAGCGCACGTCTCCACCATGTGTGACATTCCCGTGTAAATGACAGCCGACAACTGCGGGTGTCGACCCTGCCCAGTTTTCGAATTGTACGGGGCCAATTAAATCCTTAAATACCACTGTCAATTGCGACAGCGGCATTTAAGTGGTTAAGAGGGGTTTAAAACACCCCCCTTTAACAAAATCGTCACTTCACGATTGCAGGTTCCAATGATATCATGAGGTCTTCTGATAAATCCAATGTATGGTGGCCTGTTAGATACCGCTATGAAGAGGGTCTAACAGGCTCTGTCAGTGAACAACTGACAGGTCTCCTGAACTGCTGTACATGAGAAGACCAATGATCACAGTAAAACATAATCATGTCTCACAGTGGGACCAAGTAAAAAAGTAACTGAAACAACAAAATATTAAGAAAGTGAAAATAAAAACACATAAGAGCACACCCAAAGCACAAAAACATTTTTCATCATTAAAAATGCTTTAATAAAAGTGTTTTGTGTTGAAACAAAATGTAAAGTTCACAGAATTGGTCCAGAATGATCGGAACATTAAAACTGTCACATATATTATACCGTACAATGAACACCATTAAAAACAAAACTAAAAAACACACCAAAAATGTCACGTTTTCATCATACTGACAAACAAAAAAGTAACAAATCGATCAAAAAATCTGATGTAAAAAAAATTATATAAATGGAAGTGCTAAATTGTCCTACAAAAAACAAGCCCGAATATTGCTCATATGGCAACAAAATAAAAAAGTTACAATTCTCAAAATATGGTGCTGCAAAAACAAATTAATTTTGATAAAATTTTAGTGTGTAAAAGTTGCAAAACATAAAATAAGCTGCCGTCTAGTATCGCTATAACCGTGCTGACCTGAAGAATAAATTAGTCTGTCACTTTTACTGCACAATGAACAGTGCAAAAAAATAAATAAATATAAAAAAACAATAACTGCTGGTTTTGTTCATTCTGAATGTGAAAAAAAAAGAATAAAAATGATAAAAAAAAATGCTATATACACCAATATGGTACCCATAAAAATCTTTCAGAAGTGCAGTGAGAATATGTCTGAGCCAGATGTAGAATGATTTGGAACAAGGTGTCTCTTGAGAGGAAGTTTTAGATAGGCTTCCTCTTTTTAAAATGGCTGCAAATTACTTATATGGCGGCTCGCTTGACATAGAAAAGTGCGGCTCAAAGTCTTTAGCCATCACCAACTGGGCTAGAAGGATTCAATGGATCAAACAGTGGTTAGAGGTCCCTTCAAAAATTCCGTCAATTGTTTGGTTCCCAGTTGGAGGACATACTTAAGGCTCTCGCTGAGAGTCTTGTCGTTCCTGCAACCTAGAAAGACCGTCAGATCTTTTTGGCCTGAACACAGAAGATCCCCAACATCAGAGGTTTTATGACAAGGAGGCAATCTAAGCTGAAGCCCGAATTGGATTTGGTGAAAAAGAATAATTTCAGAATGATCCACCTTTGTGATGTCTGATGGGCAACAGTAGGAGGAAGATTGAGCACCTTCTTTCCATCTTGGACAGTGACCTCCTGGGATATGTGTTTTGTACGCAAAAAGAGGGGTTATCCTTTAGAAGTAATGGGGTACAAGCAAATCTTCACAGTAGTCCATACTCCGGTGAGAGGGGAAGTCTAAAATGGCATAGAGGATAGCTGAGCCACAACAAGATTCTTAACGGAGAATGGAGTCTCAGCGACAAAATATTTCTTCATATCATGAGGTCTCCGGAGCTGGATGCTATGGCTGTGTGTCCTCCAAGTGTGTGACTAGCCGTAGGCTCTGGATAATGGCTCTCTCCCCTCAGCAGGCACATTGGTCTAGGTCTATCCACCACTACCATTAATTCTGAAAGTACTGATCAAAATCAATGAGAGGGTAGTTCCATTCTGCCATCCAAGATATTGTACAGCACCACAGAATTAAAGGTGCTATATAAATAAATAATAATTTGTTTCCGCTCGTGTGGTATTTATCAGAATGTAGATATTAGAAGCCACCTCTGGGCCAGATCTGTTGAACCAAGGAAACAACTTTCACCCAGACCCAACCAGGATACATCTGATGGTACGGAGATTGTCCAGGAGAACCTAGCTGACCATGGGCTGTCGAGCAGGTCATTATAACTTAGTCTGCAGCTGGAAGGCCAATGACACTGAAAGTCTATGTCAGAACATGGAGTGTCTATAATGTCTGGTGCTTGATGGAACAGTCGATATAAGATCCATAGCCTCAGTATTACAGTTCCTTCAAGCAGCATTTGTTAAAGGGGGTCAAAGCTCAACATTCCCAATATGCATTCTTCTGCCACTAGTATTCACCTTGATTGTTCCTTTCAAACCATTATATTATCAAACGTTTTCAAAGGGGTTGTCCGGTCTAAATTAATAATTCTGTAGTCGCTCTGTGACTGCTGACCTCTCAATCCTCCCTGCGAGCTTTCGCCGTTTTGTAAGCCGGGAACAGACCGCAATTATGCAGTATGCATGTTCCCACCAACAACACGACTAGTGGGTGCAGCCTCGCTCAATACAAATGTGCAGAGCAGGTGCATCCGACTATGGAGCAAGGCCGTACCCACTACAGTTGTATTGAGCGAAGTTGTGCCCACTAGTTGGGGTGCTGGTTGTATTGGCCGGGAACATGCATACTCCATAACTGTGGTCCATTCCCATTTAGAAACGGCAAATTCTCACAGTGCAGGTGCTGGGAGGATTGATAATTCTTTAGTTAGTCTGTGACGGCACAACTATCATTTTAGACCAGACAACCCCTTTAGGGCTATGAAGAACCCAAGATCACCCTTTGTAGCTTCAGTACCCTCTTCGGATTTAATATTGGTTCTTAAGGGTCTATAAGTCTCCTCCTTTCAACTTCCAGATCAGAGTTCCCTTAAACATCTGCCTTGGAAAAACTTGTTTCTGGTGGTTATCACATCATCCAGGGAACAAAACCTATGTATATTTCCAGCTCATATTGGGCATTGTTCCAAATGTAGGCAATCCCTTAAATATCACTCAGGAAATAATCCAACTGGTCCTGGGTTCTAATACACAAAGGCACTATATATACCCAGGTGGATGAAGAATGTAAGTTGTGATATTTACCCTCCGGATGATCACAGCCCCTTCCACTTGGACAACCTTCGCATCCTGGGCTGATATGGCAAATGTAACTCTAGAGCATATCTGCAGGGCTGTGACCCGGTCATCAGTGCCTACACGCATGAAGCATTACCAGCTAGACATGGCTGCTACACATGGTTCAGCCTTTGGCAAAAGGGTGATAGAACAGGCGATGGGTGCTGTGCCCAACCCTAGGAGTACATTGGTTGCCTATAGCTCGTCAAATCCCTTTATGTGCTGCCATAGGATGACCAGGAAAGGCTAAAACTTTATTTAATGGAAATTTTAACTTGGAATTTTCCTTTGTGTTTATTAAATGGACGGTTTCTGGAAGCACTTACATGGAGTGGGGGTCTCTACTGCCTTTGTTTTAGAGAACATGGCAGGGTCTACTTAATTGATGAATGTTTATTGCTCATTTACCTATTCCAGCTAGGGCTGCAGTATTAACCCATTGCATGCTGCCCACAGGCTCCAGGAAATTAAAATTCCAGGTAAATACATTTTTTTTTTCTATTTTTAAATCTGTATACATGCTAGATCTTGCAACAGTAACACCTTTCATGGGAATCATGTGGTCACAGACATCAATAGATGCACTGATGGCTGCTGTCTGCAGCACAAATTTGGTTCCCTTGCTACTTTATGCCTTCATATCCTTTCCATCCATATTGGCTGTACACCTGAACCCTCTCCTGTACAGAGAACTTCATCATGAATCATTTATGTTCTTCTTGCTTTATTTCAGCAGACCACTTCCATAAAACTCCAGATCAGCAAGTTTCAAGGCAAAGAAAATGATGTGCTTGTTCCTCAGTCTACAGGAGGAATCATGTGGCCCACTGCACCCTTGGAAAACTTAACGATGCAGCAGTTCAGGGGACCGCTGCGGTCCCCGCTGTATGATGTCTTCCGGGTGTCGCTCAGCTAGATCAATGCAAGCCGTCAGCCAATCAGAAGCTCGCTGTTGACATCGATGTATGATGTCACCTGAGGGCCTCTGATTGATCATCCGCTAGCATTGATCTAGCTGAGTGAGAAAGCTTGTTAAGCGACACCGAAAAGACATTATACAGTAGGGACCGCAGCAGCCCCCTGGACTGGACTGCTGCATTGTTAAGTTTTCTTAACAAGAAAGAGGAGAGAACGAAGGTGAGAAGTGTGTATATGTCAGAGTGTGTGGAAAAACAGGGCACAGTACTGCAAAAAGAGGGACCAGGATGGGGGACATTACTACATGATGAGAGCCAGGATGGGGGACATTACTGCATGATGAGAGCCAGGATGGGGGACATTACTGCATGGTGGGGACTTTACTAAGAGGAGATGAGGGTGCGGACATTATTACATGGAGTAAAAAATGTTGGTATTACAAAAAATGTCACTTAGTCCTACAAAGAATGCAGCCCCCCATATCAATTTTTTTTTTCTCTGTGTGGCCCATCAACCCAGCTGAATTTGAGCCCCCTGATATAAAGCTTTAGGCCTCACATACACTAGCCTTTATTATAACACATGGTGATCTATGAGCTGTGATGTACCAGTGTGCACCATCAATTCCACTTTTTATTTTTTCCTTCAGATTGTGTAGCACAGTGTGACATGTCAAAATGAATCATAGATGTCATCACTTTGCTCTTTCCAGTGTTGTTGTAATCATTTTTTTGCACCCTTAAAAGGTTCGAGAATATTGCACAAAATAAAATACTTTGTCCCAAATTCATCAAAATTTTTAATGTCAGAAAATGGTATAAAAGAAAAGTGGCAACTTTTTTTTTTTTTTTTTTTACACCAAACGGGGAGTCGTGTTTTGACGCCAGCTTGAATCAGTTCTGACAATGGGCAGAGATGGAGAGGGGGTGGAACAGTGTGGTCACACCCATGCAAAGTCATTAGAAATACTGGGGTTTTGTACACCAGAAAGGCTACTCAAATCACTGAGTACATTAGCCTTTCTGCTGCATGCAACACAGAAGATTTGCCAAATTCAGTAAATGTCTTGGGGCTGTACACTACTACTTGGACAACCCCCTTCTCCATCTCATGTTTCCCCACAACAAAATAATACCTACACTCACTTCAGATGCCATTCCAGCATTGGCACTTCCCCTCCTGGGGATCGTGTGACACAATCCCTGCAGCCAATCAGAATTAGTTTGCTCTCTCCTCCTTCAAATGAATCATGACATCTGGAGGGACATGAGAAAACAGCTCAATTCCTCTGGATGACTTGGTTTGTATGAAGGAGTGGAGAGCAATACTGATTGTTATATAAGCAATCCCTCACCATGTCATTCAATCCTCAAGTGAGGAAGAGCCAACACTGCTGGACCAACACTAAGTATAGGTTTTAATTTGTTGTCGCGAAACATGGGGCTGGAGAAGAGGCTTGTCCGAATAGTGTACGACCCCCTTTAAGAAATCGGTGCATCCTACTCCAAGAAGCCCTTCATTAAATCTAGAGTGCCATACGCCAATGTTTCAGCCCCTTTCTTTTTAGAGTATAAAGTTGTATTTCTGCTAAAATGGTGCATCTTTTACATGAAACAATATGTATCCGTAATTATGGGGTTTAGGGCACTGCCCTCCGGAGGTCACACTAGGTACTACAAGTTTGTAGACACCGCCTCCTCCGCTTATAAACCCCTACCGCAGGGAACATCCTCAGTTTGGTCTACAAGCTGCGAGGAGGAAATAAACCACACCCGAAACATCGGGAAGAATGCCGTACACAAAACGGTTCAACACCCCGGCAAACACTGTCTCAACAGAGAACAGAGCCAATGCAAAACATGCAAAGGAACAACTGGGTGGGTGCTGGGTCTCCCATTGATGATTAAAGAAAAAAGAATTTACGGTACGTAAACAAAATTCTCTTTTTTCTGGTCATCATAATGGGAGACCCAGACAATGGGGATGTCCTAAAGCAATACCCCAGGGCGGGAAGAGTTCCTCAACAAGACGGATAACACATGGTTCCCTTTAAAGGTGGGCAACCGCCGCCTGGAGAACCCGCCTGCCCAAACTTGCATCCGCAGAGGCATGGGCATGCACCATATAGTGCTTAGAGAAAGTGTGCAGGCTGGACCAGGTGGCTGCCTGACACACCTGTAGAGCAGACGCTCGATGTCGCAAAGTCCAGGAGGCACCAACAGCTCTGGTAGAGTGAGCCTTCAATCCCACCGGGAGAGGCAAACCAGAAGTCCGGTAAGCCTCCTGGATGGATGCCTTAATCCATCTGGCCAATGTCGATTTCGACGCCGCAGACCCCTTACAGCGACCTGTCGTAAGAACAAATAAGGAATCCGAACTCCTAAAGGAGGCGGTCCTGGACACATAAATGCGTATAGCTCTCACAAGATCCAGAGTATGGAGGTCGCGCTCAACCTGATGAACGGGAGCGGGGCAAAATGATGGGAGAACAATCTCCTGGTTCAGGTGATAAGTTGAAACCACCTTCGGCAAGAATTCTGGCCGAGGGCGCAACACCACCTTGTCTTGGTGAACCACCAGAAAGGGTGATTTGCACGATAGTGCAGCCAATTCTGATACCCTCCTCAGAGACGTAATTGCCACCAGAAAAGCCACCTTCTGGGACAGACGCGATAGAGAAACATCTCTCAGCGGCTCAAACGGAGGTTTCTGTAATGCCGCCAGGACCATGTTAAGGTCCCAAGGGTCTAGAGGTCTCTTGTAGGGCGGAACCATCCGTGACACCCCCTGCAGAAATTGACGGACCTTCGGGAGAAGTGCCAATCGCCTGTCAAACAGCACGGAAAGTGCTGATACTTGACCTTTCAAGGAGCCAAGGGATAATCCCAATTCCAAACCCGACTGTAGGAAAGCCAACAACGTCGGGATGGACAATGGCCACGGAGACCGTCCGCCAGAGGCACACCAAGTAAAAAAGATTTTCCACGTTCTGTGGTACATCTTCCTGGAAACTGGCTTCCTAGCCCGATTCATAGTGGCAACCACCGTAGGGGAGAAACCCCTGGATGTCAGCAGCCAGGCCTCAAGAGCCATGCAGTCAATCTGAGGGCCCTGGAATTGAGGTGGAAGAATGGGCCTTGCGCGAGTAAATCTGCGCGTTCTGGAAGAGCCCACCTGTGTCCGCCTGACAGTTGCCACAGGTCCGGATACCAGGACCTCCTGGGCCAGTCTGGAGCCACTAGAATGGCTACCCTGCACTCCGACCTGATTTTCCACAGCACCCTGGGAATCAGAGCCAGAGGCGGGAACACATATGGTAGATGGAATCTGGACCAAGTCAAGATCAGGGCGTCCGCTCCCAGAGACTGGGGGTCCCATGACCTCGCCATGTACTGCTAAACCTGATGATTCAGCCGCGAGGCCATCAGATCCACGTCCGGAGTGCCCCATCTGCTGCAGATGTCCTGGAAGACGTCTGGATGAAGAGACCACTCTCCGGCGTCCATCCCCTGCCGGCTCAGATAGTCGGCCTCCCAGTTTTCGACCCCTGGGATGTGAACTGCGGAGATCAGGCAGTTGTTGTCCTCCGCCCAGGATAGGATGCGGTGGACTTCGGCCAGAGCCTCTGCACTCCTGGTTCCTCCTTGATGATTTATATAAGCGACGGCCGTCGCATTGTCGGACTGAACCCGAATGGGTTGTCCTGAGAGGAATCTCTGAAACGCCAGGAGTGCCAGATAGATCGCCTTGATCTCCAGTACGTTGATCTGCAACGCCGACTCCGACTGAGTCCAGAGGCCTTGGGCCCTGTGGTGCAAGAACACCGCCCCCCAGCCCTTCAGACTGGCGTCGGTGGTTACCACTAACCATGACGGTTTGATGAAGGACCGGTCCCGAGACAAGTGATGTGGCTGTAGCCACCACTGCAGGGAATCCCTGGTCGGCAGGGAAAGGGTCACCAGCCGATTCAGAGAGATCGTCCTCTTGTCCCACCTGCGGAGAATCTCCAGCTGAAGAGGACGGAGGCGAAATTGTGCGAACGGTACCGCCTCTATTGCTGCCACCATGCGTCCCACCAGCTTCATCAACACCCTTAGGGATGATTGTGGTGACAGGAGGACTGCTTGTACTCCTGATTGGATCGCCATCTGTTTGACTTGTGGCAGAGACACCAGGGCTGAGGCTGTGTTGAAGTCCATGCCCAGATATGTCAAAGACTGGGTCGGAACTAGCGTTGACTTCTGAATATTGAGGAGCCAACCGAACTGTTCCAGAGACCGCATGGTCACATCCAGGCTCTCTTGACAGAGGTGTTCTGATGGCGCCCTGACCAGCAGGTCGTCTAAATAGGGAATGACGGCATGTCCCTGCATGTGCAGGAGAGCCATCATGGAGGCCATCACTTTTGTGAACACCCGCGGTGCCGAGGCCAACCCGAACGGCAGCGCCACAAATTGGAAGTGTTCTTCCCCCACTGCGAATCTCAACCAGCGCTGATGAGCCGGTGCAATGGGCACGTGAAGGTAAGCGTCTCTGATATCTATGGACGCTAGGAAGTCCCCCTGTGACACAGCTGCGATCACGGAGCGTAGGGATTCCATACGGAACTTCCGAACCAACACGTGACGGTTGAACAACTTCAGGTCCAGTACTGGGCGGAAGGATCCGTCCTTCTTTGGGACGATAAAGAGGTTGGAGTAAAAACCCCTGAACCTCTCTCCGGAAGGCACCGGGACCACCACTCCGTCTCTGCGGAGACCCTCCAACACCAGGTAAAAAGCCTGAGCCTTTTCTGGTGACGGGACCGACCGATGGAATCGGGATATCGGCTTTGACGTCAGCTCTATCCTGTACCCTCGCGAGATCACGTCTCGAACCCACTGATCTTGAACGTGAAGCAGCCACTCGTCCTGAAAGCGAGACAAGCGGCCCCCCACCTGTGGGGAGGCAGGATGAGAGAGCGAGTCATGTAGAGGCGGGTTTGAGGGTGGCAGCTGCCGCCCCCGCCGGCTTCTTTGGACGACTCTTAGAGCGCCACTGGGAAGCGGGCTTTCCCCCTCGGTCCGTGCGAGCGGACGGTGCTGATGACTGCGAGCTGGAAAGAAAGGACCACTGTTTTGGGTTCCTTTTAACGGTATACCGTGGCTTAGGCTTATTCTGCGGTATCTTAGACTCAGCAGAATCCTTAATCAGCTTGTCCAGTTCGGTGCCAAAAAGCCTGTCACCAGCAAACGGAAGATTCTGCAAAATCTTCTTGGATGTGGCATCTGAGTCCCAAAGACGCAGCCACAACAACCTGCGGATCGCTATAGCATTGGCCGAAGCCACAGCTGAGCGAGTGGCAGTTTCCAGAGTCGCCGTCCTGGCGTAGTCCGCATAGGCCCTTGCCCTTTCGGTAAGTGCTAGGACCTCTGGACTGGATCTTGCCATGTCAGAGATACCATCCAAGCAGGCAGTAATCGCTTGTAAGGTCCAGACCGTGGCAAAATTAGGGGCAAATGAAGACCCTACAGCCTCATAGGAAGACTTGGCGAGCTGCTCGACCTGTCTATCCGTCGCATCCTTCAGTGAGGAGCTATCAGAGGCAGAGAAAAGGGAGCGTGCAGCAATCCTGGTCATGGAAGCGTCCACCTTCGGGGACTGCGACCACTCCTGAAGCACCTCCTGGGGGAAGGGGAAGCGATTGTCCTTGGTTTTACGGACATAACGCCGCCCAGGATGTAACCTGGGAGCTCTAACCACCCTTCCAAAATTAGTGTGGTCCATGAAGGAACCACTTGGTCTAGCCTCAGGCCGCAGCCATTGATAGACCTCCTTCGGGTGCACCGTCACCTCCTCAGGGGGTGTCACGAGACGTAAAGTCTCGTTGATAGAGGACACCAGATCCTCCACCCCGTCTGGTGGTTCAGATACGGACACAGACCCGAAATTTGAACCCCCCATCATCGTCCTCACCATCAGAGGAACGCTCCTCCTCAGAGAGAGCCTGGAGCTCGGGTGACTCCTCACGACGAGCCCGCTTAAGGGGTCTCACAGCAGAAGAGGGAGACACCCGGGGGTAACTGGACGGAGTAGCTGGGCTATCCAGCCTCCTATTAAGTGCCTCCAGGGATTGCGACATGGAGGACAGCTTGGACAACAGAGATTCATTGATCTTATTCTGCGTCTCCCATGGCCCTGAGATCACCTGAACCTCAGGATATAGCACCGGAGCTGCTGACTCAGCAGTGTCAGTCCGGGCCTCTGGGCGTCCGCAGTTATTGCAGGACCCCTCCACCAGTGTTCCATTGCATGTAGCACAGGTAATGGTGGTCTCCGCCGCCTTAGCAGCACGCTTCCTAACTGAGGACATCGCCACAG